>PVIU01006633.1:58783-87444 GCA_004026605.1 Ondatra zibethicus
CCAAGTATGAGGATTATAGGCATTTATCACTATGCCCAGTTTACCTAGTGCTGAAGATCAACCCAAAGCTTCATCCATGCTGGACAAGCATTACCAGCCAGGCTGTATCACCGGCCTCTTAGTTTCTTGATACAGGGTCTTGCTTTGTAGCCTAGACTGGCCTTGAACTTGAAATCCTCCTGCCTCAGCCTCTGGTGTGTCAGCCACCATGCTAGAACCGGTGGGGTTTGCAAAGGTACGGACGAAGGAACAGATGCAGGGACAAGGGGTGGCTCCCGACTTGGAGCTCCTGTCCTCACATGCTATATTCAAGAGTTCCAGTCAGATTCCTGGCATACAAAGCTCACCCCAGGCTACCCCACTCTTCCAGCCACTGAGCAGAAGCTGTCTCATAGCTGCCACCTCAGCTCCCCCGGGCCCCCAGCAAGGCCATGCTTCAGTGTGAACTGATATGAATAACGGTTACTCGCCCTGCCTGCATCAGACCTTACTCATCCTGTCTGGTGGTTCCGACCCAGATTGGGGAGCCCAGCAGGGGTGCAGCAGAGCCACCCCCAGGAAGGGAGGATAGTGAGTCTTTACTGTTCAGGAGATTTTGGGAGTAGGTGGGGTACCAGCCTGAAGGCTCTGCTTCGGGTCCAAGTTCCCTCCATAATATTGATCCTCTCATCTAAGACCTTCAATTAATTAACTAATTAGTGCACACACACTAATTAATTAATATTTGTTGGTTTGTTTTGGAGGCAGAGTCTCACTATGTAGCCTTGGCTGGCCCAGGACGCTATGTAGACCAGGCTGGTTTCAGTGTCTCCCAAGTACTAGGATTAAATGCGTGAGCCATCACTCCTGGCAAATGTCTGGTTCCTTTTCTGCTGCGCGGGATACAGGTAAAAGCCAGAGCCTTGGGTGACCTTCCTCACTTCAGCACTGACCACACCGCCTCTACTCTCTCTGCGCGACTTCCAGGGTCTCCTTACTGAAGGACTAATTCATTCATCACACCGTTAGGCATTAGTTAGTATATTAGCACGGGAGTCCTGGCCTTCATCACCGAGAACTCAAGGGATGGAGCTGGGAGAGAGCTCAGTGGGCAGAACATCCACAGTGCAAGCAATGAAGGCCTGAGCTGGACCCTTGGTGCCCAAGTAATAGTCAGGTGCAGTCTGTGTAGATGACATCACACAGTGGGGAGGCAGAGACAGGAGGCTCCTCAGGCTGGCCAGACGGCCAGTCTAGCTGAATTGCTGTGCTCCAAGGTCAATAAGAGACCGTCTATATGTAAGTAAGTAAATAAATAAATAAAATAAGGAGGCTGGCGAAATAGCTCAGCAGACAAAGGGTCTTTGCCACCAAGGCTGAGGTCCTGAGTTCAATCCCTGGGACCCACATGTTGGAAGGGGAAAACTGACTCCCACAAGTTGTACTTTGACCTACAGATACATTCCAGCCCAGCCTGAGTTCCGACTCCCCACGAGCCAAGGATGACCTTGAATGTCTGACCCACCTCCACTCCCAACTGCTGGGCTACACCTGTGCACCACCACGACCAGTTCAGCAACTCCACTGGTGTTGGAACCCAAGGTTTCACGCTTGGTTGGCAAACACTCCACCAACTGAGCCATGTCCCAGGCTCTCGAGTGTCGTTATCTCTGAGGACTGCCTGAGGCCAGGAATCCAGCTGGATTGCACACAGGACTCTCACAGGGACAGATAGGATGTGGGACTCGACTTGTACAAAGAGATAGCAGGAAGCAAGGGGTGAGGAGGACTGGGGCGGCCCTTCCTCACAGCCTCCATTCTGGCAGGAACTGGAGAGGTGCCTCGCAGAGGACTCAAGGTTAGTCCCAGCACGGGGAGGTGGCTCACAACTGCCAGTCAGTCCAGCTCTGAAGGATCACCTCAGGGGCTGGCTTTCATGTGCACACCCCCCCACGCCTGCACGCACCGCCACACGCCTCCACGCACCCCCCCACGCCTGCACGCACCCCCACACGCCTGCACGCACCCCCGCACGCCAGGCATATACTTTTAGTTAAAAGGAAAATGTTTTTTAAATATTGTGTTGGGTCCTAAGGACAAGGATCGTATCTGTCTTACACATCTGGGAACCTCTTCCAGATAAGATCATAAGCAGGGGTTGGGTAGACTACTCTTTAACAAAGTGCTTGTGGTCCACACACAAGGGTCTGAGCTCAAGCCCCAGCACCCACGTGAAAAAACAGGCATGGGGAGGCACGCTTTTAATCCCAGTGCCAGGGGCAGAAACAGGAGAGAGAAATGGCCCAAGATGGACCTCTGGCCTTCGCATATAGGCATACACACAAAAGAGCTAGTTGGTTTGGTATTCCCACTCCCCCACCCCATTGAACAGTGTGTGTGTGTGTGTGTGTGTGTGTGTGTGTGTGTGTAACTGTGCATCCTTTGGCTTATGTGTATGGTCAGAAGACAGCTTACAGGAGTCGATTCTCTCCTTCTTCCACCGGTGGGTTCTGGGGATTGAACTCAGGTCATCAGACTTGGCGGTGAGTGCCTTTACCTGCTGAGCCATCTTGTCGACCCCATTGCTATGATTAGCTGTGGTAGAGGAAGAAAAGAGCAATCCAGGGACTTCCTGTCTGGTCTAGGGTCCCCCTTTCTCACCCTCTCACATCAGGCACCTGCTCTCCCACTTTTACAGCCCTGTGCACAGGGCTTTGGGAAGGACTTCAGGCGCGGGGCAATGCAAGCAAAGCCGCAGCCTGACTGCATTATGGTGGGAACAGCAGAGTGAGCCGGGGTGACTCAGACCATGACATGCACAAGAGTCTTGAGCCCATGGAAAAACTAGGGGGAAAAGAACGGTGAGTCGGGGCACCCCGGAGACCCTGTGGTAAATTCATTAGAGTTTTATCACCTTGTCTTCTCGGTCCCTGGGACCTCAGCTACCCACAAAGCTTCTACTGACCCTAGTCACCATCTTTCTGGGCATCTGCTTGGCTCAGTGGGAATGCAATCAAAAAGTCAGGTCCAGGGCCTGAGCATGCAGCTGATTGCTAGAGCTCCTGCCTAGCATGCATCCCCAGCACCACATAAACCAGCCATGGTGGTGCATGCCTGCAGTCCCAGTGCTCAACAGGCGGGAGCTAGAACCAATTGTCCAGGGCTGTCCTTGGCTGTATAGTCTGAGGTCACTCTGAGATACAAGAAAGAGACGCTGTCTAAAAAACACAAACAAAACAGTATGGGTGGGAGCTGGAGAGATGACTCAGTGGTGAAGAGGACCCAAGTTTAATTCCTAGTGCCCTATCCAGAGGGGCCCCACGCCTTCTTCAGACTTCTGCAGGCACCTGCCATCTTGTGTACACACACACACACAGACACATAGCCACACATAAATAAATCATTAAAAACAAATCTTTCTCTTTTCTTTAAGACAAAACTCTCACTGTGTGGCTCTGGCTACCATGGAACTCACTCTATAGACCAAGCTGGCCTTGAACACAGAGATTCACCTGCCTCTGCCTCCTAGGTCCATGGGTTAAAGACATGTGCCACCACACACACACACACACACACACACACACACAGTATGTCCATGTCCACAGCCAGAATAGAACAAGAACATCTATTTCAATGGGCAGAAGGCTCCAGAGCAGCAAAGAGGTACAACATCAAAGCCCATGAAGAGGGTAAGGCAGGGACTAGGGAGTTTACTCAGTAGCGAATACTGGTCTAACTAGCCAGCAAATCTGCACCCTGTGTTCCATCCCCAGAGACAGAGAGAGAATGATTGCTCTCCAGAAATGGAAACGCACTGTTCTATTGCTGTGAAGAGATACCATGACCGAGACAACGCTCACAAAAGAAAGCACTTAACTGGGGGCGCACAGTTTCAGAGGCTTAGACCATTGTCATTATGGTGGGGAGCAGGCACTGGAGCAGCAGCTGAGAGCTACACCCTGAACCTCAGGCAGAGAAGACAGCCTGGGCCTGCCAAGGGCCTTTGTAACCTCAAAGCCCACCCCCAGTGACACACCTCCTCCAACGAGACCACACCTCCTGATCCTTCCAATCCTTTCCAAAAATTCTACTCCTCAGTGACTGAGCATTCAAGAATATGAGCCGATAGGAACCCTCCTTAGTCAAATCACCACACAATGCCTTCTCTTGCAGTGTTTAGTGTCTCCCCGACTTACCCTTACCCCGTTCACATTTCTCTCCCAAGGGCACGGGGCCTCCCTCACAACCAGGCACCAACCCCACCTCCTCCATGAAGTCTTCCTTCCTCACACACGGTCTGCATACCCTTACATGAGACTCCAAGTCTTATAATGTAGCTTAAGGAGCTGGGGGGACAGCTCCCTTGGTACGCACTTGACACACAAATGTGAGAACCGGAGTTCAGACCCCGTCACCCATGTAAAAGGCTGGGTGTGGTGGCTCCCGTCTGCAATCCCAGGACTGAGTGGCAGCTCACTGCTCAGGCAACTTGGCTGAATCAGTGAGAGACTCTCTCCTCCGAACCAAGGTGGAAAA
Source organism: Ondatra zibethicus (assembly GCA_004026605.1). NCBI lineage: Eukaryota > Metazoa > Chordata > Mammalia > Rodentia > Cricetidae > Ondatra > Ondatra zibethicus. The sequence continues at coordinate 63,299 of PVIU01006633.1, forward strand.
TCCAGCCTTACGGTTTTGCTTTTTGAGACAGGTCTGTACAGCTACGTAGCCCTGGCTGTCCTGGAACTCACTCTGTAGACCAGGCTGGCCCAGTGTAGAAATGATACAGTCTAGGGGTCTTGATGGGGTTTGTTTTCTCTGTCTCTTAAAGAATTTAAAGGCAGGAAAAACAGAAAAACAGACGCACGAGAGGCAGCGGCAGAGAGCTCTCGAGCGCCACAGGCAGAATCGGCGCTTATTTTATTGGGGGTGAAGAGGCGTGCACATAGCAGACACACAGAGGACCCTCTGCACCGCAGATGAGGGAGAGCCCCAAACCACCTCCTTTCAAGGCCTGTTTGGGGGGCAGGGCTTAAAGCGTCTGAAGAATCTCCTCCTACTCTAGGATTGGTCAGTTTGAAGCCGATAGGATTGTTGTTGATTGGTCAGCGACTGTAATGTGCCGCGTCCTGCTCAGGCCTGGAGCTTGTTGAGCCAGGCTTCAGCAGGCGCCCCCTGGTGGGGAATAAAAGGTTAAGTGTCTGCGAGTTCAAGGCCAGTCTTCTGTTTTGTTTTTGTTTTTCAAGCAGGGTTCCTCTGTAGCTTTGGAGCCTGACCTGGAACTAGCTCTTGTAGACCAGGCTGGCCTCGAACTCACAGAGATCCGCCTGCCTCGGCCTCCCGAGTGCTGGGATTAAAGGCGTGGGCCACCACCGCCCGGCAAGGCCAGTTTTAAAGAGACCAGGGTTAGATGTCGGCAGACAGGAAGAGGGGCCGTGGCTAGTTATACAGATGGTGAATTTCCAAGATGACCAGCTTCTTCCTCCCCTGCCTCTGCCTCGGTCTCCCTAGCTCTAGGATTAAAGGCGTACGCCACCTCTGCCACTAAACTCTTTCTTCTCTGCTTATTTCAGTAGGGTCTTACGTAGCCCAGGTTGGCCTTGAACTCACTAAGTAGCTAAGGATAACCCTGAACTGATCCTCCTGCCTCCAAACCTCCTGAGAGCTGGGATTCCAGACGCGTACTGACCACGCCTGACTGTACGCAGTGAACTGAACCCAGGGCTTTGTGCATGAGGCAAACAAGCTGCCCACTGAGCCACATACACCCCCAGCCTCCGTATGTTACTTTCTAATCACTAGAGCCAGTCCACCTTCGGCCCCCACCATGTGTGTGTGACATTTTCTTCAGGGAAAAGAACTGTTTCTCTTTTCTTGGTGTTATGCCATCGAGCATGAGTGGCAATTAATATGTGGTCACGCTGGGGAAGCCAAGATTCATCCTTCAACTGAAGCAGAATGCAAACAGACCGCTTTCAGAGAAAGAGCTAAAAAGGAACTTAGGAATGTAGAGAATGCGGAACAGGGGCTGGCCGTGATGAAGGAATGTGAGTCAGAGCCTGCCTGGCTGTCCAGGGGCTTGGGAAAAGAGAAATGGACATAGGGACAGGATGCTGTCAGGGGCCCTTTGGTCCTAAGTCTCCTCATTGGCTGTCAGGGTCAGCCTTGGTGGTCACCTCTGCCCAGACTGTGATCACCGCCCTCCCGCCGACACACTTCCTCTAGACGGCTCCTTCTCGCCTCAGATGCTTGTTGAACACAGCTCCCGAGAGATCCTGCAGTAAACACCCTCAGGAAATAGTAGAAACCAGACGTGTTGATTTATATCTGGAATCCCAGTATTCCAGGAGTGGAGTCAGGAGGATTACAAGTTCAAAGCCATCCTGGGCTACACAGCAAGACCCTACTTTGAAAAAGAAAAAAAAAAAAAAAAACAGGGCATTGGAGATGTAGCTCAACTGGTAGAGGGCTTGCCTCATGTAAAGATTGCCCTGGGTTGGATCCCCAGCATCTCAAAAACCAGGGAGCACGGCTGTAATTGCGGTGTCCTAGGAATGGAGGAGGCAGGAGGACCAGAAGAGTGTTCAAGGTCAGCTGGGTCCACACAAGATCCCACAGTCCCAAGCAACAACACCAGTCAGGAATGCGCATGGAGACCAACCAGAGAGTTGGCAGCAGTGCCCTGGGGAAGCAGTCAGTCCACCATCAAGATATCTGAGGCTAACTGCAAAACACAGGAAGTCCCAAAGACGGCCTTCAACATTCCTCCTTCAGGGAGCTCGCATTCTTTAAGAATTAACAACTTCGGCTGTCTGCCACTCAAAAATAGCTACTACTCACCGAGTGTCCCTAGGCGCTCAACGCTGCGTAAATGCTAGCAAGCTCACATCCTCACAGCAGCCCCAAACATGGGGATCCCCACCTCTCTCAGGTAAGAGGCTGGGTCAGTGGGATGACTCCAGGGGTCAAGGCCTTCACAACCAAGCCTCATGACCTGAGTTCGGGTCCCAGAACCCGCATGGCAAAAGGGAAGAACTGCCTCTAACCGCCACACTCCTACACACACACACACACACACACACACACACACACACACACACACACACTCCTACCTACACACATACACACACATACACAACTCCTACCTACACACACACATAACACACATACACACACACACATACACACACACACGCATACACACACACTCAACAAATAAACGCAATTTTAACTTTAGAATAAGAGAGAGAAGAAGGTTGGAGAGATGGTCCTGAGGTCCTGAGTTTGAAGCCCCCCGCCCCCCATCCCCAGCTCGTATTTTAAAACACCAGCCATAGCAGCGCCTTAAGCCTAGACTAGAGAGCTGTAAACATGGATCCCCAGGCTTGCTGGCCAGCTGGTCTAGCGGAGTCAGTGAGGGCTAGTGAGAGACTCTGTCTTTAAAATAAATAATGAATGAATAAATAAATAGGTAGAGAGCAATCAATGAATGAACACATGCATGTACAAGCAGCCGCTCACACGCACGCACACATGATTAATAATTAATTAGCAGGCCAGAGAGTTAAGATCTGGCAGAAGGTGTGACTTTGCGGGCGGGGTAAAGCCCTAGGTTCAATTCCCAAAAAACAACAACGGGGTGGGGTGGGGAACGAAAGTTGCCAGGACCCAATGAGAGGGCTCAGAGGGTAAACGTGCTGGCCACCAAGTATTAGCGGCCAAGCTGCCAGGCCCGTTGACCTAACTTCTAGACCCACAACCAGAGCTGAAGAGTAAACTAACTCCCAGCAGGTGTTCTCTGGCCTGTTCACATGCGCACGCAGACACACACACATGCACACACACACGTGCGCGTTCACAAGACCCCCAATCATCAACCCATGTAAATTTTTTTTTTTTTTTTGGTTTTTCGAGACAGGGTTTCTCTGTGGCTTTGGAGCCGGTCCTGGACCTAGCTCTGGAGACCAGGCTGGTCTCGAACTCACAGAGATCCGCCTGCCTCTGCCTCCTGAGTGCTGGGATTAAAGGCGTGCACCACCACCGCCCGGCTCACGTAAATTATTTTTAAAAATTAAAGCTAAGGCTCAAAATGATTAATTTATGCTGGATGAGGGACCAAACATCTGCAATCCCAACACTTGAGAGGCTGAGGCAGGAAGATGGAGAGTTCAAGGCCAGCCTGAGCTACCTAGTAAATTCCAAGTCAGTCTGGAGTACACGGAAAGATCTGTCCCTAAAGCAAATAGACAGACAGACGGGAAACAGCACTGTTACCTTTTGCCTTCATACGCATCCTACATCCTCATCCAGCCTCGGGTCCCCGCTGGAGGCCTGGAGTGTCTGACCTCATTGCCAGCCTCTGCCCCCCATCCCCATTTATGGAAATGTATGGAGTAGTTGCTGTCTGACCATAGCTCATCTCTTGACCTTTCTGAACTAAGTAATTCTTACAGTAATCCTCAGTCAGTCAGCATCAGGTCCTTGCCTGGAGGCTTGCTCTATTTGACCATGACTAGCATTCTTCCATTTATAGAACAGTTGCTGTTTGACCATAATTCATATCTTGGCCTCTCTGAGTCAATTAACTTTTTTTTTGGTTTCTCTTTTCTTTCTCTTTTTTTTTTTGTTTTTGTTTTTTGTTTTGTTTTAGTTTTTCAAGACAGGGTTTCTCTATGGCTTTGGAGCCTGTCCTGGAACTAGCTCTGTAGATCAGGCTGGACTCGAACTCACAGAGATCCGCCTGCCTCTGCCTCCCGAGTGCTGGGATTAAAGGCGTGTGCCACCACCACCCGGCTCAATGAACTTTAATGACCCTCAATTTTGAAACTCGTGTGTGTGTGTGTGTGTGTGTGTGTGTGTGTGTGTATCAGAGCTGGTGAGTGGTGAGATAGCTCAGTAGTTAAAGGCTACACAAGCCTGGAAGCCAGAGTTTGATACACACACACACATAAACACACACACAAACACACACTCACATAAACACACACATAAGCACACACTCACACACATAAACACACACTCACACACATAGACATACACACATAAACACACACTCACACACATGGACACACACACATAAACACACACTCACACACATAGACACACACACATAAACACACTCACACACATAGACACATACACACATAAACACACACTCACACACATAGACACATACACACATAGACACACACTCACACACATAGACACACACACACATAAACACACACTCACACACATAGACACACACACATAAACACACACTCACACACACACCATTTAAGCATGGACTACACTGTGGGGACCCAGAGCAAGTATGAACTTAATCTGAAAGTTCAATGACAATGGCTGGCCATGGGCTACAGAAGGAAGAAGACCAAGGGGCTGGGTCTGTGACAATAGGAGAGGAGAAAGTCAGGTGTAGAAAGAACCCCCAGACAGGCTGACACCAGACAGGCCATATTGGACTGTCCGGATCCATGATTGCCAATGAACAGAAGCCAAGGCACTGACCACTCCGCCCAGCTCACTCCTAGAAAGGGCAGAGACAGTCCAGCCCAAACATGGGCTATTTTCAGAACTGTGTTCTTTGGAGAGCCACCAGGCCAGGAATAGTTCGGTGAGTTAGAGTGGTGGGGGGGGATCTTGTCTTCTACCACCCCCAGCTCTCCCAGTGAAATCACCAGGCATGGGAGGCCGGACCCAGCATTCCTAGGGGCCTGTGTAACTGGCAGGAGGCCGAACCTCCTCCCCAGAGGAAGAGCCCTGGAGCCCAGACTGACTGTAGAAGGGATTCCAGGAGGCAAAAGAGAAGGAAAGAGGGATTGAGTCAGAGGTGGAGGAGAGGGAGTGGGGGCGCCATCTCCTTTGAGAGATATGACAAAGACTGCAAGAGAGACCAGAAGAGGAAGTAAGGAGCAGCTTCATCCTCTCCGATGTCTCGTCTCGGGGAGAGGGGAGATCCAGAGATGCAAACAGGAAGGGCAAAAGGAAAAGGGAAGAGGGGCCCCTGGGAGACAGCTCAGCAAATAAAGGTGCGTGCCACCAAGGCTGACCTGCACACCACACACACACACGCACACACGCACGCACGCACTGAAATCAGGAAGGGCAATGGGCCAAGGACCATGACTCCTGAGGCCCCAGTGGAACCTGCTGCTCTATGAGAGAGTGCAGGGGTAGGAGTTGGGGTAGGGGACAGTCATGGAAAGGATGAGTTCCCTCCAGTGACAAACCACCTGCCAAGGAACTAGACAGAGACATCTTCCTGTGGAGTTGATCCCGAAACCTTCCCAGAAATCCACAGCTCCAGTAAGGCACGCGCTCTTATCTCTGATCCCAGGCAAATCAGGGGCTGAGCTATTTCAACAGCGAGGACTTTTCTCTCTTTGTCTGGTCGATCCCTCCCCTCCCCCGCACTGACCAAAGGGTCAAAAGTTAAAGAAGATGATGAGGTCAAAGCGGTTTTGGGGTTCTAGTGGGGAAGAAAAAGGGAAAGTGACCCAAGATGGTGACTCAGGTTAGATTCTGAGAAGGGTGTCCCTTAGAGGGCTTGGGGGGAAGACACCCCTCCTTCCTCCAGGAAGCCCTCAGGAAGCTGCATCCTGTGTGTGGAAAACTAGCTGTCCCCCATGTTCGAGGATAGATAAGGTCGTGGGGACAAAGAGGAGATGCAGGGACCGTGGTCAAATCTGGGTTCGGGGCCATCTCAGCAGCCCTAATTCATAAAGAAACCGAGGTCTTATTCTGCTAGGCTATGCCTCAGTTTATATATTTTTATCTAGTTATTTATTTGTATATATGTGTATGTCCGTGTGTAGACACACGTGTGATGCAGAGTACATGTGGAGGCTGGAAGACAACTTGTGGGGGTCAGTTTGTTCTTTCCATCGTGTGGGTACCAAGGATTGAACTCACGTCGTCAAACTTGGCAGCAGGCACTTCTACCCAGTGAGCCATCTCATAGGCCCATCGACTCAGTTTCTAAAACCTACCCACTAGACACCCATGGGTCCCCTTCAGTTTGGAGGTCCCTTTAGGGTTCTGGCCATGGTGGTACATCTGCCATCCCGGCACTTGGGACACTAAGGCAGGACTGTGATCAGTGCCAGTCTGGGCTACATAGTGAGATCCTGTCTCAAAGGAAAAAACAAAACAAAACAAAAAAAACTGCTGGGCGTGCCTATTATTCCAGCAGTAGGGAGGTAGAGGCAGGAGGATTGCTGTGAGTTATATAGTGAGTTCCGGAGCATTCAGGCTTATATGACATGGCTCGATCTCTAGTGTCTTCCCCACCAAAGGAAAAGAGAGGAAGGAGAAAGAAAGAGAGGCTCAGAGTTTCCCGTTTCCTAAGAAAAGGGTTCCCTCATCCCTCCCCGCCTCCAGAAGGAGCAATGAGCCATTATCCAGCTCCCCTGAGTACTGGACCAGAGTATTGGGACCCGAGTCAGGAAAAAGCTGCTTGCACCTGGCAGAGCCTTGCCCCGCCCCCGGTGGGAGAGATCTAGAAAAATCTGAGAGAGGCAGTGAGAGGAAGAGAGGGTTCCTCGGTTTTTTTTCCCAGTTAGAGCACCCAAGGAGGCTGCATCTCTACCCATCCTGCTTCTGAAACAGTGGGACACCCAGGTCCTGGGTCTCCTGACCGCTAAGGACGGAGGGCGTGGCATCTGGAGATGTGTCTAGGGGTAAGACAGGAGGATGGGTCTGGTCTTTGTCGTCCTCCTCAAAGATGGCCCAGGACATCTGCCTCTCTCTCCCAGGCAAGCAGCCACGATGAGAAAGGGGAGAAAAAACGAAATAAAACAAAACAAACAGCAGATGGGCCAGGACGCCTCTCTACTTGGCCTGTGAGCCTAAATTTCCAACCGAGGTTTCCCCTCTTTCCTCAACCCTCCCTCCCCCACCTGGCTCTGGAGGCAGGGTCGCCGTGAGAAAACTCTGTAGGACTGGTTGCCCTGGTATCTGTTTACTGAAAATCCAAAACAAATATCCCTGCTCTACCACCCACTTAAACCTCCCATGACTCGCCAGCCAGCTGTCTCCATGGATACTGCCAAGTGAACCCCGTCACCTGTACGGAAGATGACAGCACGTGGAGCGCCTTCTCAGCTCCCACGGTGGGACCACCTTGACCTTCTCTAGTCACAGGGTCTGGGGTCACAAAGGGCGTTTGAGTCTGTCCACCCTTGGGAGGCAGCAGCCTGGTCCTCTTAGGTGCTGTCCTAACGTTCACTCGCTAAAGAAAGCCTGAGGCTGGGAAAGCGGTTTGGTGGGTAGTTTGCCTAACATACGCAGAGTCCCGGGTTCGAGCCCCAGTACTGCATACACCGGCTGTGGCGGGGCACACCTGTAGTCTCAGCAATTGGGAGGCGGAGGATCAGAATCTCCAGGCTACCCTTGGCTATATAATGAGTTTAAGGCCTAGGCTGCATGAACATGACAGTGTTCAAAAATTTAATTAATTAATTAATTAAAAAAGTTCCTCAGTCATTCTTCCTCCCCAGGATCACGATGGTCTAGGACCAAAACCCCACTGTGATATATATTCTGTTTCTTTCTATCCCTGCTCCTGTGGCTCCAGCCCGCCTGTGTCTACACCCAGGGGAAAAGAAAACTTTAAAGTGTTCTCTGGGGTCTGGAGAGCCGGCTCAGCCCTTAAGAGCACATACTGTTCTTACAGAGGACCTAAGTGCCGCTCGGCGCCCACAATGAGCAGAGTACTGCCTGTAACTCGGGCTCCAGGGAACCTGACACGCCCCTACTTTCACCTGCCCATGTCCTCGAGTGGACACACGCACACACACACAGTTAGAATTTAAGAATAAAGCTGGGCGTGGTGGAGCACACCTCTAAAGTTGGGAGGTAGATGCATACTGATCGCTGGGAGCTGGGAGCTAGCCAGAACTCCAGATTAAGTTCCAGGCCAGTCGGGGCTATAGAATGAGACTCTCTCAATAAATAAATAAATACTTCATAAAAATAAAATCTTTAGAAAACACCACATTCTCCCTCCGTCATCTCAGGCTGTTCCAATCAGCAAAACTTTCCCATGCTCCTTGTTCCTTGTACCAGGCTTTCTGTGGTAACCCCTGATCCCATCCGTGGTAAACCCTGGTTCCATCCAGCCATCAGCGCCCCACCCAGTACACTTCAAAACCCAGCCACACAAGGCTATTGACCGAGCCCTCAGGGCACCAGGAGAGTCTGGCCTCGTGGCCCCATGTGAGGAGTCAGCCCTGCTTCACCGCAGGCCGGCAGGCACATTGAGGGAGGAGGAAAGAACCTGAAGTTCTCCTGCTTGGGCTCAAGCCCAAGAGGAACCAGAACCCAGACAATCACAGGGCACATTTCATGCCCTCTGGCCACTGGGCAGAAACCCAAGAGAAGGCCAGGCCGACTTTTCCTGGAGGTAGGCCCACGGTGCACAAGGGGCAGACAGCCCTGACAAGCTCCGTAGCCTCTCTGGGATGGGTTCCTCCAAAGCAAAGGGGCAAACTCGGTCATGTGGCTACAAGCTGAGAACCAGGGAAGGGAGTCACAGACACCAGGCATTGTAAGCTCTGCGGTGCCACCGGAGGTTGAGACATTCGACCAGCTAAAGGCAAATTGACAGGGATGGTTCCAATCAAGGCAACCAGGGTTTGCTCAATTATCCGGCGTGCCCTCCAGCACACGTACACACACACACACACATGTCCCAGCAAATCCCTGGGAGGGAGAGAGGGAAGGGGAAGGGGGAGGGCGGGCGGGCAGCCCAGACATTTCCAGAGTTAGAAAGTGGGTGGGGCTGGAACATGAGTTCATCTGTTTCCTGCCCACATCTGGTATAAAGGGAGACTGGAGCCACAGGACAGCACAGCTGGAGCAAGCTGCTGCAGAGCCGCGAAGGAGGACCGCTGCACTCCCGCCTCCGGCCTCCGCCTCTGGCAGGACACAGCCAACCACAGCTGAGCAACAGCCAACAAGCAAGAGGAAGAGTCAATCACAAGGCACCTTTGAAAACTCCAGGTAGGAGAAAGGCGAGCTCTTTCCTAAGGCCTAATTACATTAGGAAGGTGACCTTCCCTTCCCAGAAGTCTGTCACCCTCGTTTTCCCTCCGTTTCTTTTCCACCCTGTTCTGGAATTCTGCAGCCTTTAGCCCACCCAGGACCACAGGTGGTCGAGAAAGATGGTCAAACTCCACTTCTAACCCTGGATCCCAGAAGCGAAGACACTGTCTCTCAGGGCCTCCCCCAGCAAACCTCCCCTTTCTCAATTTAGCAAAGAAACTTTGCTTAAAAGAAAAACTAAGCCGGGTGATGGTGGCACACGCCTTTAACCCAGCACTCGGTAAGCAGAGGCAGGTGAATCTCTGTGAGTTCGAGGCCAGCCTGGTCTACAAGGGCTAGTTCCAGGATAGCTAGGAGTGTTACACAGAGAAACAAAGCCAAAAAAAAAAAGAGAGAAAATTCAAACCAAAACTTTAAAAATTGCATTTATATGTACATGCGTGTATGCGTGTGCATATTCGTGTGTCACAGTTCAAGTGTGGAAATCAGAGGACAACTTTCGGGAGTCAGCTCTCTCTCTACCATGTGGGTCCCAGGACTAGACCTCGGGTCAGCAGGCTTGGTGGCAAGTGCCTTTACCCACTGGGCTGTTCTCCTGGCCCCAGAGAACTTTTTCATACTGCTAAATTGAACAAGCAGTAATTGGGGAATTGCGATAAGAGAAAACAAACGAACAAACCAACTTGTAAATCAAAAGCTGTCATTATTCAAAGCTCTCAGTCCCACAGAAGGGAAGAGAGATACAGGGATGTTTCTCTAAGATTTCCATAGGTATAAAATGAGGGTGGCCTAGGATCAAAAATCAGGTAGCACCTATGGGCAATAACGCATGCCTGGGAGAACAGAAACAGGAGGGCCCTGAGTTCAAGACCAGCCTGGGTGACATAACAAGACTGTCTGAAAAAGATGGAGGCATAAGGGGGTGAGCTCATCATCCAATTCCACTATGGGATCTTAATGAATGTGAACTTGCCAGACTGATCTCTTACAGGCTAGAGGCGAACACAGAGAGCCTAGTCCGTGACGGAGGCACCAGGTCCCCCTCCGGGCAGTCTTCCAGAAACATTTCCTTATCAGCTTCTGTCCCTTTTATCCTAGGATGCAGACTCCAGCGCTAGCTTGCCTCGCCCTGGGCCTGGTTCTGGTATTTGGGAAAGGCTCTGGTTTTCATCTTCAAGAGTCCCACACAGCCCGCCAGGCCACTGACTTTGGCGTCAAAGTGTTTAAGCACGTGGTGCAGGCCTCCCAGGACCGGAACGTGGTTTTCTCTCCCTACGGGGTGTCTTCGGTGCTGGCCATGCTGCAGCTGACCACAGCAGGGAAAACCCAGCAGCAGATCCAGGATGCCATGGGATTCAAAATCAACGGTGAGAGACGGGGCAGAGTGGGAGGGGGAGAGTCATGAAGTCCTCACAGACTAGGGGCCAGAGCAAACAGAAGGCAGAGAGGACTCCAGTATCACCCAGTCCGGCCACGTTCAGCTGCAGTCCAGGGTCCACCCGTTGTCAGATGGCCTTGACTTGTCCGGGGTGTACCAGCCAGTAGATACAGAACATCCACACTGTGCTTATATTACCATGACGCTGGGGATACAGCTTACCTAGCATGCACAAGGCCCTGGGTTCCATCCCCAACACCAAATAAAACTGGACATGGCATATAATGACCTTAACTCTTGAAAACCTCAGTTTTATGGTCTATAAAATGGGGAAGGACTGAAAAACTGTCTACCACGCAGGGCTGAGTAAATGTGTAATAGGATTGTAAACTTGAATTACTTGACAACACCATTATTGTACAAACAACCTAGCTAGGTATGGCGGTACAAACCTGTAATCCCAGTCCATGGAAGGCTGAGGGAGTGGGGGTTATGAATTCAAGGCTAGCCTAGGCTACATAGCAAGCTCCACTCCAGGCTGGGCTAGAGAGCAAGACCCTGTCCCAAAACCAAGTAGAAGAGCAAGCCAGGCAGGATGGCTCATGCTTGTAATGCCAGCACTTGCACGGCCCTTAGCATGGGGCGGGGGGCGGTGGAAGCAAACTTGTGTTTATGATTTGAGAACTGAGAAGAATGTTCTAATGTAAAGAAAGTATTAGGAGCTGAGACTTTTGGGGGAAGGATGCACAAAGGGTTAAGATTTGAGAGCTGAAGCCGGGTGGTGGTTTGCACGCCTTTAATCCCAGCACTCAGGAGGCAGAGGCAGGCGGATCTCTGTGAGTTCGAGGCCAGCCTGGTCTACAAGAGCTAGTTCCAGGACAGGCTCCAAAGCCACAGAGAAACCCTGTCTCAAAAAACCAAAAAAAATATAAAAAATAAAAAAGAAAGATTTGAGAGCTGAGTCTAACAGTGTATGCCCCTAATCCCAGCACAGGGGAGGGGAAGGCAGGAGAATTTCTGTTAGCTTCCAAGACATCTAGGACTATATAGTGAGCGGCAAACCGGTCTATGCAGTCTGGGTTACCGTGTGAGACCCTCCTCGGAGAGGAGTGGGGAGAGGAGAAGAAAGAATGAGAGGGAGACAGCCTAGCAGTGCACACCCTTAGTCCCAGGAGGCAGAGGCAAGCAGTTCTCTGAGTTCAAAGCCAGCCTGAACTAAACAGTAATGTCTGACTTACCCAGAGGTGCCTGGTGAGACCAGGTCTCAAAAAAATGAACAAAAAAAACGAGGAAGGAGGGAGGGTGAGAAAAAGGGAGAGAGAAAGAAAGAGCTACGATCACATCCCCCCCACTGATGGCTGGAGGGTGAAAGAGCCTCATCCACCCGGACGGGGCGAGGGCTTCTTTGGGAAACCTGGTCCAGATGAAAGCCCTGGGCGCAACAGGAGAGTAATGGATCCTGTTCTCCACAGAGGAGGGCACAGCTCCTGCTCTCCGCCGGCTGTCCAAGGAGCTCACGGGGCCATGGAACGAGAATGAAATCAGCACTGCGGACGCCATCTTCGTCCAGCGGGACCTGGAGCTGGCCCAGGGCTTCATGCCTCACTTCTTCCGGCTCTTCCGGACCACGGTGAAGCAGGTGGACTTCTTGGAGGTGGAGAGAGCCAGATTCATCATCAATGACTGGGTGGAGAGGCACACCAAAGGTAAGTGGTGGGGAAGGCAGGCCGGTCCTGAGGCTGCTGCAGAGGGAGGGAATCCCATGTTGAATTCACCTGTCCTCAGTTCTCACTTTCAGCTTTGTATTTGAGGATAAAAGGCAAATGTTTGTCCTTTTCTTCTCCTCCTGTGGTGCTGAGGATGGGAACCAGGGCCTTATGCATGCTGGATAATCCTCTGCCCCTAAAGCCACATCCCCAGCCCCTCACTGGGGGATCCTAGGCAGGGGCTCTACCACTGAGCTCTGGCTCCATGGGTAAAGGCTTTTTATCGTGAAGCCTGGTGACCTGAATTTGATTCCTGGAAGCCACAGAAATGTGGAAGGGAGAGAACCAACTCTGCATAAGTTGTCCTCTGACCTCCACTTGGCACGCACGCATCCTCACACACCTCATACTTCCCCCCGCACACAATAATAATAAATAATTTTTTAAAACAAACAAACAAAAGCAAAGCCAATGCGAAAGACATGACTGTCAGTAAGAACAGCAGTAACTGCCACGTGTGTGGACAGGCCTCCAAGATTACAGCTTAGGGGCCAAGAGAATAGGTATAATGAGAGAAGGCAGAGGTGTCTAATTCCGATGCTAAACTGGATCCCAAAGCCAAGAAAAATGTGATGAAGCCAGGGATCTGGCTCATTCTTTCATCCTAGCTCTCGGGAAGCTGAGGCAGGAGGACTACCATGAACTCAAGGGCAACCTAGGCTTTGGAGTGAGCTCTGGAGTAGGCTGTACTATGAAGAGGAAGAAAGGGAAGAAGAGAGAAGGGAGGGAAGGAAAGAAATGGGGGGTATTGAGCAGGAAGACATCCCAAGACTCTTAAAACAAATTGACCCACTTAACCCCCACCAGCTCTTTGCATCCCTTCAACGTACACCTGTTTGAGAACAGGGGGTAGCAGGGAAGCATCGAAGATGCTTAAAAGCCATCTCACTTCTTGACCGTCTTGCTTTCCCTTAGGTATGATCAGTGACTTACTTGCCAAAGGGGCTGTGGACCAGCTGACGCGCCTGGTGCTGGTGAATGCCCTCTACTTCAACGGCCAATGGAAGAGCCCCTTCTCAGAGGCCAGCACCCACCACCGCCTCTTCTACAAGTCTGACGGTAGCACCGTCTCTGTGCCCATGATGGCTCAGACCAACAAGTTCAACTACAGTGAGTCCAAGATCCCCAGTCCCTACCTTTTAGACAGACCCTGGGCAGCATCCAGTGTCACTGCCAGAGTGAGGAAGATGGCAGAGGAGGAGGAAGCACCCAAGTTATTACGATGACTTCCTAAGCCGGACATACGGACATAACCCAAGAAGTAGGGAAAAGTACCAGCTTATTTCATGCTAGAAGCTGAAATGGAGACAGCCTCCCTGACCCACATCTGCCCGACTGTTAAGCCCATCTCTTCTCCTAAGAGGTTTCTAGCATCGTCACCTGAGGCGGACAAGCCCAGTGAGAGGGGAAAGCTGTATGGAAGTTGAGATTTAGAGGCTGAGGATGGGGATAATTAGTGGCTTGGGTCAGACAGAAATTAGTGAAGGCGGGGCTGGAGAGATGGCTCAGTGGTTAAGAGCTCTGCCTGCTCTTCCAAAGGTCCTGAGTTCAATTCCCGGCAACCACATGGTGGCTCACAACCATCTATAAAGAGGTCTGGTCCCTCTTCTGGCCTGCAGGCATACACGCAGACAGAATATTGTATACATAATAAATATATAAATAAATATTAAAAAAAATTAGTGACGGTCAGGAGGGAGAAAATAGATAGGAGGGTGTGGGGTATAGCTTAGGGAGAAGGCTCACCCAGCATCAGTAAAGCCCTGGGTTCCATGGTCAGCTCATAAGCTGGGCATGGTGGAGAGTAAGTTCAAGGCCATCCTTGACTACATAGCCAGTTAAGAAAGGAAAGGAAAACATTGGGATGGAATGTAGAGTGGGTGACAGAACTCCAAAACTAGAACAGAGAGCTTGGTCTTCTAGAAGGAGAGAAAACAAGAGGTGCAGGAGGAAAGTTAGGGAGGAATCCACGTGAGCTGGAGCCTTTTCCAAGGTGCCATCTTGGTATCTTCCCAGCTGAATTCACCACTCCTGATGGTCACTACTACGACATCCTGGAACTGCCCTATCACGGCGAAACCCTCAGCATGTTCATCGCAGCGCCCTACGAGAAGGAAGTGCCCCTCTCTGCCCTCACCAACATTCTGGACGCTGAGCTCATCCGACAATGGAAAGGGAACATGACCAGACTGCCCCGGCTCCTCATCCTGCCCAAGTAAGCCATCCCACTCACCAACACCCACCATCTCTCCTGAAGCCACCGTCCCCATGGGCAGTTTCCCGGATGGGGAACACCCAAAGGGAAGGGACATGTGTGGGAGGCTGATGGGAAACCTTCTAGCCTGGGTTTGATTATGGTTTCTTATTTCATCATCGTACTTGGAGAATGTCTCTACTGTTGGAGAGGAGACAGATTTTATAAAATCCATCCCCCGTAGAAGCCATGCACCAAAAACCCAGTCAGAGTCCACCAAAGTGGAGGGTCGTGGCCCAAGCCTGCAGCCTCAGTGCTCGCGAGGTCGGGCCTTGGCTATGGGACCAAGATTGCTGAAGACGTAGCTCAGCTTGCTACCATGTGTGAAGCCCAGTAGCACTTAGGCCAGGCATGGAGGTGCAAATCTGTAATCCTCACACTTAGGATAAGGCCAACCTGGGCTATATGTAGCAAGACCCTATCTCGTAAGGGGGGAGGGGCGCAGGGAAAGGGGTGGAGACATAGCTCAGTTGTTAGGGTGCTCACCTCCCATAGGCAAAGCCCTAGATTGGATCCCCAGCGCCGCATAACCCAGGCATGGTAGTGACACCTGCAATGCCAGCACAAGGGGGCTGGAAGCAGGTCGATCAGGGGTTCAAGGTCACCCTCTTGCTGTTCCTGAATTACATGAGACCCCATCTTAAAAAAAAAAAGAAGAAGAAGAAGAAGAAAAACCAGCCAAAAGAGCTAGAGAAATAAGTATGTAGGGGCTTCTAAGTTATTCTCCCGCTCGTTCCTAACCCCACCTCCAACAACGAAAGGCATCCACTCCAAGACCAGGCAGAGAAGCAGCCACAGCTTCAGACTGAGACTTTTTTAAAAAAATTTCTCTTTTCCCCTAATCCTCTGCAGAATCAAAAGGGGTGGAGAGGGTTGTGTCTGGGTAATTCCAGAATTATAGGGAAGCTCCCAGCCCAGGCTTCCCCTAAACTCCCAGATGCTCTAATGCCAGGCTTGGAGAAAGGGGGGATTGAGTTGCTTCAGCTACCAAGCTTCTGCTGCATTCCTCTCTCATCACCGTGGAGATAATGAGTCATGCCCTGGTGGGAAGCAGAGCCCCCCTCCCCAAAGCCTCACTGTGTGAGTTGCTCAGAAACAGCCTGCAGACCACAGTTATCCCCAGCTCCCGCACAGGAGAATGCGAACCTGTCCCTCTCCCGCAGTCAAACGGAATACAATTATGTTCTAACTGCTGTCTTATTTGGGAAAAGTCATTAGTCACGGATTCGAGGGGGCGGAGATGCTGAACTTTGTTCATTAATATTAGCGTTTCCGGCAAAGAGGGGAACACAAGGCCTGACCCCCTACCTAGCTAAATGAGATTTCAAAGACTTCTAATCCTGTCCTAGGGTGGTGGAGGCAGGAGGATCTCTTCAAGGTCAGGGCTGGGGAAGTAGTTGAGTTGGTGGAAAGCTTGTTCCTAACTTGTTCGAGCCCCTGGTTCGGACCCCGGCTACATAAAGCAGGCATGATGGTGCACACCTGCAAACCTTAGCACTCAGGAGGAAGAAGCAGGGGATCAGGAGTTCAAGATCATCTTGGTTACATAATGAGTCTGGGGCCAGCCTGGGCTACATGAGATCCTGGGTCAGGGCAAACAAAAACCAGACCTTTGTGCTCACGTCAGTTTCTACCCCGTCCCACTGTCCTAGAGGATACCTGGTAGTCCTGGGAGAATCAGCCATTTGAGGGTCACGCTAACGCTGCTCCCTGCTCCTGCCCACAGGTTCTCTCTGGAGACTGAAGTGGACCTCAGAGGACCCCTGGAGGATCTGGGCATGACTGACATGTTTAACCCAGCCCAGGCTGACTTCTCAAGTCTTTCTGGTGAGACAGAATCCCTCTCCCTTTGTTTCCATAGCTCGGGGTCCCCTGGAGAGGACAGGGTGGTGGCTGACCTGTCCTTTGTGTTTTCTCCCCTCTGTTTCAGATCAGGAGCAGCTCTCTGTAGCTCAGGCCCTGCAGAAAGTCAAGATCGAGGTGAACGAGAGTGGTACAGTGGCCTCTTCCTCCACGGGTGAGTGTGGCGCTGCCAGGGTCAGTCCACCACCTGGGACAGCAACTGCCCTGCAGGAAAGCAGCGCAGGTCCAGTCACCCCCTCCCCAAACCACTTCCTCATGTGGAAAGTGGGTCCACTTCCCCCGGGACACTGCTGCCTCATCCATGGCTCCTGGGGTCCCAGGATGTGACAGTCACCCCAAAGGAAGACCTGAGGTGCTGCCCCAGTGGAAAATGGATTCAAAGAGTTTGCTTGGCAGTATTCTAAGTGTATGCTCAGTGGTAGAGCCCCTGCCTAGAATCCCCCAGTGAGGGGCCGGGGTGTGGCTCAACGGTAACACTGTTGCCTTAGCATGCCGGAGGCTCTGGGTTTCACACCCACTACTGGTTTCTTTTAAACCCTGAATATCATCTCCCAGTGCTACTTCTAGGTAGACTGGTGTCCCTGGATCTCTCAGGATCACGCCAATGACAGCGTCCCTCACTGTCCCTTCTCTTTCAGCCATCGTCGTCTCAAGCCGCATGGCCCCTCAGGAGGTGGTTATGGACCGGCCCTTCCTCTTTGTGGTTCGGCACAATCCAACTGGTGAGCAAAACCCCACAGCACTCTCCTCCCCTCCCGCTATAGGCCTGCCCACCATGTAGATGTCCCTTGAGCCTTTAGGGACTCAGCGAAGACTCTGGAGCTCAGTTCCATTCCATCCCAGGGCCCTGTCATAGCCCACACAGTGCCAGGACCCGAGTCCTAACTTAGTCACTTGGCCGCTCACTCACCTGCTCTGATTCTCACCTGGCATGCATGATTCCTCTACCCACAGAGACGAACCTCTTCATGGGCCAAGTGATGGAGCCTTGACAGCGGGAAGGGAGGCCTTCGCTCGGGATGAAACTGGAGCTGTTGTAAGCAGAAACTCTGAAGAAAAGAATTATTTTAAGTGTTCTTTTGGGAGAAGGAGAAGGCATTTCTTTTTCACTTCCACAGTGATAAACCTTTCTGGCCAGCCTTCCAGACCTCAGACTCTCAAAGGGGAAGCATCTAACTCCGTCACTGGAGGCAGACTCCCCTGATCCACAAAGGTCTCTGATCCAGACCCTCGACCTCACAGAACCTTCATCCGCTCGTCTTTCTCACGTTCAGCCTTTGGACCCAGGTCCCACCAACACCCCAGGGGGCCTCGGGGCTTTCCCTCAGCATGCTTGGGCAAAAATCATTTGTGTTCCCGTCACACTGTGGCCACCTCTTGCACCGTCTGCCGCTGCTGGGGTGGGTGGCCACAGGTAAAGGAAGAAACGCTGCCTTATCTCATGGTCCACCGTGGAACTGACCACCTTGCCCAGCTCCGAGGGGCAGCAGATGGACAGATTGAGTGTTTGCTCAGTATGGAGCCCAATTCCTCTTGTCCCTCCCCTGACACAGCGTGCACAGGTTCCTTTCAGAGTGTAGGTGACTTGTTTACATAGCTTCTTTAGCTTCACTCACAAACTGTTTTCTTTTGGGAAGGAAAGGAAAGGTCAGATGTGTGTGCCTGGCTCTTCATCCGCAGTCTCCCTGTGGGGGTGCAGGGAAGATGCCAGGGGTGTGCTTGACTATTTATCTCATTCTTCCTCTTGTATGCTTGTTGAAGGGAAGAAGCACTGTTAAGAAAAAAGTGTTTTATTTAAACCATGGCACACGGTGTCCCGTCTGGGGTCTATATCCCTGTCTCCACAAGCCTGCCCTCCAGGTGGTCCCCATGACGGGGCTCACACTGCCGCCTAGTGGCAGCCTTAACACACCCTTACCCCAGTACTCCCCACCCCCACCCCTACTCCCACCCTCCGTGGCTTTTCTTCCCTAGGGACCTTGCCAAGGTGATGCTTGGCAGCCCACGTTAAAGGAAGAAGAAGAAAAAAAAAGATTGGGTGGAAGAGAGAGATTTGAGGGAGGGCAAAGTGGTTTCAAATTTTTCCAATACATTCAGGAGCAGAATGGCAAAGGGACTGTGTGACCTAACAGGACAGAACTTTCTCCAATTACTGGGTGACTCAGAGCCGCGCTGGTGACTCACTTCAGTGTGTCATTTCCGGCTGCTGTATGTGAGCAGTGGACACGTGGGGGGGGGGTGAAAGAGACAGCCAGCTCCCGGTCAACCACCTTCGTTAGATAATCATTTTTGAAAGCCTCCTTAGCTGGTGGTATGATCAGAAAACCAATTTACTGAAAAATTGCACAAGAAGGTGCTGTGAATGCAAGCTCATAGCAGGCCACTCTGCATCCGTTACGCCTCCACCGGAAAGAAAAACAAAACTCATTCTTTGTGGTTTTGTTTCCCTCTCTCTCCCTCTCCTTCTCTCTTTTTCCTCTTTTTGTTATGCACTGGACAGCCACACACCGTGTACCCACAGGGGCCCCAAATGTGGGCTTGAATGTTCTTGAATTTTGTTGGTAACAAGCATTTTTTTTTCACTTTTGATATATAAGCAGTTAAATATGTTTTCAAAAACAATAAAAACAAATAATATGCAAGCAACATTACTTGCTTTTTGCCTTTTTCGTTTTACTGAACACAAGGAGTCAAAACCGTATTGGGGGCTGGAATGGCTGAGCGGGTGAAACGTTTGCCACGCAGGACTGATGATGTGATTTCAAGCCCTGGATCCCACATGATGGAGGGAGAGAACTGACCCCTGGAAGGTCCGCTGACCTCCACACACAGAACATGGCACCCACGCAGACAGTGAGAATGGGATAAAGTTAAGGGGCAGGTGAGATGGCTCGTCTAAAGACCCGAGTTCAATTCCCAGAGCCTACAGGTCCTCTGACTTTGACACACCCACGCTGAGCGCACACTTATGTGCTCACACATACACACACATACACAAAAATAAGTGTAAATAAAAGTGAACCATTACTGAGCACAAGCCTGTGTTCTAGCACTTGGGAGGCAGAGGCAGGAAGATTCCCAGTTCTGGGCCAGCCTAGCCTCAGGTATAAACTGGAATCAATGACTACAGCAGCAACAACCAAAAAACCATAACAGACCCCCAGTGGGAGGGACTTCGGGGAACCACACAGGTATAAGCTTGTGGGAAAATTCATGAGACAGTCACCACAGCTGTGTGTTCTGCCTCAAGGACAGGTTGTCCAGAGTTTGATTCTCCTCCAGAAACCATCCTTAAGACGGGGAAAGGGTGGGCTGAGGATGTGGCTCAGTTGATATTTGCCCAGCTTGCACGAAGCTCCAGGTTTGATCCTTAGCGCTTCATCAAACCAGGCATGGTGACACATGCCTGTAATTCCAGCCTCGGGAGGCAGAGGCAGGAGGATTTCAGAAATCCAAGATCATCTTGGGGCCACGTCGTGAATTTGCAGCTGATCTTGTCACCAGAAAAGTAGAAGGAGGAAAAAAGGAAGAGAGAGAGACAGAGGGGAGTGGGGGGAAGGAGAGGTATGTTGGGTTTGGTGGTGCACAACTTTAATCCCAGTGCTTGAGAAACAGAGGCAAGCAGATGTCTGTGAGTTCAAAGTCAGCCTAGTCCCATACAGCAAGTTTCAGGCTGGTCAGGGTTACGGAGAGAGACAGATCCTGGCAAGAATGAAGGGGGGAGTTGATGAATTGAAAGAGGAAGGAAAGGGGAGAGGGAAGAAGGGAAGGAAGGGTGAGCGGGGCATGCCTGTAATCCTAGCACTTGTTGAAGGTTTGGAATTAGATACCAGAATGAGATGGAGCCCAGCATTTGGGGAGGTAGAAGCAGAAAGATCAAGAGTTCAGAGTCATCCTCTGCTACGTAGTGAGTTCAAGGCCAGACCGGGATGTGTGAAAACATCGAGGAAGAAGAAAGAGGTGGAGGAGAAAGGGAGAGAACTTGAGACAGGGATCCAGACCCATCAAACACTTCGCACCAACACCCAAAGACCTAACTGCTGTCCGTCTCTGTTTCTTGAATCTATTCCTTTGTCATTCCTTCCATCACGGACTCCCACCCACCGCTTTCTACCTCCCCTCTCCGTTTCTCCAGCCCCAGATCAGGTTGTACTTCCCCAGTCAGTGGGTTCTCTTTCCACATGATCCCGATCAAGTTGTCATTTCCAGGCCTATAACAAGGCTTGCGTGCATGTGCCCAGCCCCATTTAGACATCGGGTTCCCAGGAACCGAGGCTCTTTTGTTACATATGTACATCTGCAGCCACTTTTTAAAACCTTCCTATAAAGCCCCCCCTTCTCTCCCTCCCTCCCTCCTTTCCTCCCTCCCGCCCTCCAGTTTGGGACTTGGGGGCTTATTTATTTCTGGTGTGTGTGTGTGTGTGTGTGTGTGTGTGTGTGTGTGTGTGTGTGTGTGTAGGGCTGGGATTCCAAGTCAAAGCTTCGAGCATTCTAGGCAAGTGTTCTACAGGCTGGATAGAATCATCAGAGAACTGGCTCCGTGGCAGGATAGTTACATTGCATGCGTGAGGCCCCGGGCACAATCCCCAGCACACAACAAAAAAAATGACAAAATTAAAAGGACGAAAGGAAAAAGCATTGATGCCACTGGGTTAACTTAGCCTAGAGATCCAAACAAGATAGTTCTATACTGAGATTGTGGCCCAAACTTCCACTGAGGACAGGCAACATGGCTCAATGGGGAAAGGCGCTTGCTGCCAAACTTGAAGATGTGAGTTCTATTCCCAGGACTGACATGGTGGAGAGAAAACCAATGAGTGCTGCAAACTGTCTTCTGACCTCCATATGTGAACCATGGCATGTGCATGTCTGTATTCATGAACACACATACACACAGGAGCACGCACGTGCATACGTGCAAAGGAAATAAATGTAAGAGAGGGAAGACGAAAACCATCCTCCTCTGACACTAGTTTCCATCCTCCTGCCTCACTCCCTTTGAGCTCACTAGTGGGTAGCTAGGGTCGTGAAGACAGCTGTCTAAAAATTCAAGAACACTGGGACCCAGATATTACCTCTTTATGCCCCGAAAACGTGAGCAGCTCTAGGCCTCGGGCCGAAGGCTGGATAGTGACCCATTTATAATAAGAAATTTTCTTTTAAAAACTTACAAGGAACTCTACACCAAAAAAAAAAATCTCAAAAAAGTGGGACTCGTGAGCCCTAATTCTCCAATACACAGTTCAAAAATGGCCTCACATGCTGGGAAGGCTCAAGAAGAAAGGATTTTTCAAAAGGTCCCCTCACCACAGAGGAATCAAGCAAAGGCTCTGCCCCACTTAACAGGTTCCCGGTTATTCTCAGATACAGTCGAGATAAAGACGGTGAGGAACCTCAGAGACCCCGTAGCAACCTCACAGCATGCGACCTGCCCGCCCTCTTTGACTTCTGCATGGCCTCCTTTTCTTGGCATCCCAAACTTTTCTTCTTTTCTCTATTTCTTTAGAGATGAAAAACTAACAAGATCCATCCCCAGCCACCACTCCTAGTTTCTTTTTTTTAAAATTTTTTTGTGACTCTCACACAGTGGGATTGTTTATCTGCCCATGAACAGGCAATGAACGTGAATGTGGGAAACCCTTCATGACAAAAATATTCTATAAAAGCCACATCTGTCAAGGAGATGTGACCTGTCTCCAAACTTTTTCTCTTCTTCTTTCTTTCTTTCTTTCTTTCTTTCTTTCTTTCTTTCTTTCTTTCTTTCTTTCTTTCTTTCAACAGGATACCATTAAACGACCTAGGCTATACTCGAACTCACAATCCTTGTGCCTCATGCTGCTGAGGACTGGGATTGTATGATACCATGCCAGTCAAATAACTGTGGGATTTTAGTTATGTTTGTTTGTTTTGAGACAGGGTCTCACTATGTAGACCAGGCTAGCTTCAGACTCATAGAAACCCATCTGCTTCTGCCTCACGAGTGCTGGAATTAAAGGGCTCACTAATCGTGAGGAAGGTTTTGTTTGTTCTAAGATAGGATGTTGATATGTAGCCCAGGCTAGCCTGGAACTTGCCATCACATTGCCCCAACATCCTGAGAGCTCGAATGTCAGGTATGTAACATCACATCTGACTTAATTAAATCTTTTTTTAAAAATTATTTTTAGATTTATTGATTCTTATTTTATTAGAATGGCTGTTTTGTCTGCATGTATGTCTGTGTACCACATCCATGCAGTGCCGGAGGAGGTGGTAGAGAGCATTGGGTTCCCTGGAACTGGAGT
Organism: Ondatra zibethicus; assembly: GCA_004026605.1. Classification (NCBI taxonomy): domain Eukaryota; kingdom Metazoa; phylum Chordata; class Mammalia; order Rodentia; family Cricetidae; genus Ondatra; species Ondatra zibethicus. The sequence continues at coordinate 86,210 of PVIU01006633.1, forward strand.
TATTAGTTATACGGTTATTAGCTGCCATGTGGGTGATAGGAATTGAGCTCAGGTCCTCTGGAAAAGCAGTCAGTGCTCTTAACTGCTGAGCCACATCTCTAACCCCTAAACCATTTTTTAAAGCGATCCATCAAGTAAGAGTCACTGTAATAGCAGTGGCAAGCAGTTACGTGGAGAGGAGGAAACCTGAGACAGGGTCCTCAAGATGGCTCGGCAGATGAAGGCTGCTGTCTCCAAAATGACCCAAGTTCAAGGCCCAGAACTCTGGAGGAAGGAGGAGACCTCTGTCCTCCACACACATGGCGCATGCACACCCATACAGTAAGTAAATAAATGTTAAAAAAAAAGTCTTAAAGAAGTGTGTATTAACTTAAAAGAGAGAGAAATGCAGAGAGATTGAGAAGCTGGACGGTTCTATCAACAATAGTATATTTGAGACAGTGTCTTGTTCTACTGCCCAGGATGGCTTCAATCGCCTGGGCTTAAGCAGCCCTCTTGCCTCAACTTGCTAAGCATCTGGGAATACAGACAGTCACTAATGCACCCTAATTCCTACTGATGATGTCATAATTACCCAACAGCACCACAGAGAACAATACCTGCACGTCTGTCGATAGGTGTATTGACTCTCTGTGGCATTGATGAATGAGAATAAGTCTCTCCAGACATCAAAAGTGCTGAGAGGAGCCCATGAAATAGCTCAGTGAGGTGACTTGGTGGGTGCCAAGCCTGAGGAACCGAGATCGATTCCTGGGTCCCACATAATAGAAGGAAGGGACTGATTCCTGAAAGTTGTCCTCTGATCTCCACATACATGACATGGTATGTGCATTCCCCCGACACACATGTGAATCAATCATCTTGTTGTTGTCTGAGCATGCAAGTGTGTGTGTGCGCGTGCGTGCGTGTGTGTGTGTGTGTGTGTGTGCGCGTGCTTGTGTGTGTGTATGTGAGGTCCATTGAGACAGTTCAGTGAGCACCGGCACTTGTCACCAAGCCCGACAACCCAAGTTCAATCCCAGGACCCATATTGGGATGGCAAGAACCAGCTTGGGCCAGTGTCTTCTGACCTCCTCTGCCTGCGGACCATTGATTGCGTGCGCACACACACACACACACGCACACACACACACACACACACACACACACACACACACACACACACACACACGGGTCTTGCTTTATTGTTCTGGCTTTCAGGGTTGTTTTAGGAGACTAGGTCTCACTGTTTAGTC
>PVIU01006633.1:87544-100170 GCA_004026605.1 Ondatra zibethicus
GGGGGGGCAAATGGATGTGCGCAGAAGAAAGACAACAAGGGGGAGGGTGGGTTCCATTTATAACGACGCACTCTCAGTGACTAATTCAGCTCAAAGGAGTGAGGAAGTCATCACCCCCTTAATGGCTACATTACTTACTTTTGTGTTGTAATAAAAGACCTGACAATCCCAGCAGTTCCGAGCAGCGCTGAGCTCAGACTGTGAGCCACAATAAACTGGACGGCTACAGTCCTTCGTGATGGGGAGGACGTGACGGCAGAAAGATGAGGCAGTGGGTCACACTGCATCTCAAGTCAGGAAGCAGGGGGGAGACAGGTGCTGTGCTCAGCTCCCTGGAGTCCCAGTGGACGGGATGACATCACCTACATTCAGGGTGGGTCTTCCCGGCACACCGAAAGGTATGTCTCCTAGGGAACTCTAAATCCAGTCAGGTTGACAATGAAGACTAACCAACACAGAATTATTTGGGCTCGTGATTTCAGGGGGATGCAGTCCATCGTCCTGGGGAGACATCCCAGGTGGTGGGAGCTGCCGTGGCTCCTCACGTGGTAAGAGACCAGGAGATGGAAATCTAGATGGGAGTGGGGGGCATCGCCTTCAGAGGCCTAGAGCTGCACTTGTCGGCTGAGCCCCATGTATTAGTTCACTTTTCTCACTGCTGTGATAAAATACCCCCCACCAGAGGCAACCTAAAGAAGAGAGGGCTTACATCAGCTCCTACGAGGACGGACGAGGACGTCAGAGCAGCTGGAGCTGGAAGCAGCTCGTCACATGACACCCACAACCAGGAACACAGAGTGGTAGGTGCTCAGCTCCCTTCCTCTGCTCACGTGGTCCAGGATCCCGACTAGGGGATGGTGCCGCCCACAGTGGAAGGGTCCTTCCCCCAGACGTGACGGGGGAATGCCAGACAGTGTCAAGTTGTCGGTCAGCGCTAGCCATCACGCCACACTTCCTAACAGGCTCCACAGTGTGGGGACAGAGTGCTTAAAACACAGCCCTGTAGGAGGCGTTTCCGTTTCAAACCACAGCTATCCCCTAACCGCCTCCTTTTTTTTTTTTTAATGTCTATGAGTGTTGTGTCTGTCTGTCTGTCTGTGTACCCCATGTGTGTCTGGTTTCTGCTGAGTTCAGAAGAGAGCATCAGATCCCCTGGAATTGGAGTTACAGATGGTTGTGAGGCACCATAGAGTGTTAGGATCAAACGGGGTCCTCTGCAAGAACAAGTTCTTAACCACTGAGCCATCTCTCCAGCCCCAACCCTCATCTCAAAGGTCCTGCTGCCCAGTATTGTCAAATTGAGAAAGTAAGGCAGGAATTTTAGGGGACCCACCCTTAACCTATATCAAAACTCATCTCTATGGGTCACAACTATTCTGCGGGCTGGAGATGGGGCTCAGCCTACCGAGGCCAAGCACTTGCTGGGCAAATGTGAGGATTTGGTTCCGATCCCCACAGACTGTGTATAAAGCTGAGTGCAGCTATGTTTATCTGTAATCCCAGGGTTTGGGAGGCAAAGACAGCCAGGTTCCTGGATCTCACTGGCCAGCCAGCCTAGACAGTTGGTGAGCCCCAAGTTCAATGAGACCCTGTTTAAAAAAAATGAGCCGGAGGCTCAGATGAATATACTTGCCAACAAGCCTGATGACCCGAGTCCAATCCCTGAGTCCCACACAATGGAAGGAGAGAACAGATTCCTGAGTTGGCCTCTGGCTGCCACATGTGAAAAGCATGGGCATGCATGTACGTGTGAGCGTGCGCGCACACACACACACACACACACACACAAATGTAATAAAAATTCATAAATAAGGTGGAGATCAATTGAGGAAGACACCAGATATCCATCCGTCTTCCTCATGGATGTACACACATGTACACGCAGACAACTCCCATGCACATACCCATATAAACATGTGCACAGACTACACGTGTGCACATAAGCATATATATGTATGCATATATACAGAAACATACATATATACAGAAACAAACACCCTTCTGGGTGATGGGGCGCAATGAAAAAGCATGTGACAGCATCCCACAGGAGCCCGGAACCCAGCTGAATCGATGAGGCTGACTCATAGGCAGTCAGTGGAGAACGCACAATGAGGAAATTTACCAGGCTGCTCTCTGTGACATGAACAGAAACCAGCTCTGACTAACTGAAGCACAGCAGGGAAACAGGGCGCTTAGAGAACTTCCAGGCCAGCAGGGGGGCAAAGCTACCTATGAAGAACAATACCCCCCAGACGCCCGAGCCCTCTCTACCCCACCCATGTCCTAACTGAACAGGGGACACCATCAGCAGCATCACGACACAGCCATCTGAGGGATTTCACCTTCTGACTCTCGTTGAGAGTCTACCTATCTTGCTTTGATTGCCTCACTCCCTCCTAGACCGAAGTCCAGCAGGCAAGTGCCCCAAAGCCCTGAGCCGGACTGCAAGGGTCATACTGAGTAGGGTGTGGTGGCGTGCACCTGTAATCCCAGTACTCAAGAGACTGAGACCTCAGGATCCAGGGCAGCCTGGGCTAGGTTGCCACTTGTAAGCTAGCCTTGGGCTGGATTTTTTTAAAACCCTATCTCAAAAAAACAAAACAAAACAAACAAACAAACAACACCCCCCCCCCACACACACACACACACACGATTGTTTAAATTGCAAATGGGGGCTGGGAATGTGCTCAGTTGGTAGAGCGCTTGCCTAGCTGCTTGAAGGCCTGGGTTCGCTCTCTAGCACTGCACAAAACAGATGAGGTGGTGACGCACACCTTTAATCCCAGGACTCGGGAGACAGAAGCAGGCAGATCTCTAAGTTCAAGGCCAGCTTGGTCTGCAGAATGAGTTCCAGGACAGCCAGGGCTATATAGAGAAATCTTGTCTAGAAAAAAAGAATCCACAAAATAAGCAAACAAATAACAACAACAACAAAAAAAAAACCCAACCAAACAAAACAAATGTGGTGGTTCAAGCAAGCAATCCCAGCACTAGGGAGGTAGGGGCAGAAAGATCAGAAGTTCAAGGTCATGCTAAACAACACAAGTTTGAGATAAGCCTGGGCTACGTGAGACCCCATTTCAAAAAAATAACAATAAAAGTTAAGTCATCGGAGGGCCCTGGCTGCTGCTCTGGTTGGGATGGTGGTACCCCCCAACACTGGTCTCCATCACCTATACAAAAGGAGTCACACATGAGCCACCATCTCATCTTTGATTCTTCTCCCTTCTCCGCCTCTTAGATCATTTATCAGCCTAGGCTGATTAGCTCATCACAGCTCTGATTGTCTCTCTCCATCTCCCCCTTGTGCCTGGATACACCTAACCGGCCTCCTTCGTGATCTTCTGGCCCTCCATCACTGCTTTCCAATCATCCCACACAGTACTGTATGACTAACACTTCAACCACTGAGCCGACTCACAGCTTCCTGCCACGATTTTCATTAGGTGGTTCACCAGCTCCAATGGCCATAACGACTCCCAGCTGCCCACTGCATCAAACCCTAACTCCTCCCCAGGCACCGGCAGTAAAGAACCCTCTCGTGTAGTCTCAACTTCCATTATTCACAAACAATTAAGAAATCCAGCCCATCACCTTCCTGTCATTCTACATGAGCAGAATCCTTGCTCGTTTTTAAGATTTATTGTGTTTCTGTGTCTGTGTGAGAGTGTGTGCATGGATGTGCAGGTGTGTGCATGGATGTGCAGGTGTGTGCATGGATGTGCAGGTGCCTAAGGATATAAGTGCCAGCGGCAGAATCCAAGGAGCTGTGGTTACGGCGCAGGGGTGCAGGTGGAGGGGATGTTGTGAACCACCTTACACTGGTGCTGAGAATACAGCTCAGGTCCTCTGGAAACGCAGCAAATGCTCTCCAGCCCTGGCTTCTTGTTTGTTTTTGTTTTCTGGTCATTTGTTTTGCTTTGGAAACAAAACCTCACCTTGTCCAAACTGACCTTGAACTCGCTGAAGAGCAGCTAAATACCTTGAATTCCTGAACCTCCTGCCTCTACCTCCCAAGTGCTGGGTTTTTCCAGACAGGTCGACAGGGTTTCTCTGTAGCTTTGGAGCCTGTCCTGGAACTAGCTCTTGTAGACCAGGCTGGCATCGAACTCACAGAGATCCACCTGCCTCTGCCTCCCGAGTGCTGGGATTAAAGGCGTGCGCCACCACCGCCAAGCCCAACCCTTTAGTTTTTAAAATAAAGAGACAGAAGGGGCCAGAGAGATGGCTCAGCGGTTTTAAGAGCACTGACTGCTCTTCCAAAGCATCTGGGTTCAATTCCCAGCACCCACAAGCAGCTAAGAACTGTCTGTAACTCCAAGATCTGACACCCTCACACAGACCTTATGCAGGCAAAACACCAAAGCAAATAAAATAAAAATAAATACATTATTTAAACAAAATAAAGAGATGGGTAGTTAATGACTCCCTATAGCTAGGCATCTTAGTTAGAGCTAAAGACAAGGTTCCCTTCCAACCGACCCAGGATATTACGTCCATACCAAAGAACAAGAATGGTGACAACATAGAAGACTTCACTAGCAATTTCCTGAAGAACAAACAAAAGCAATAACAAGCATTTGTTGCAGCTGATGATCAAGAACCAAAGCTGTTACTTGGTATAATGTTAGGTGGCATGGGGCATGGTGCACACCTTAAATCCCAGCACTTGTGAAGCAGAGACGGGGGGGGGGGGTCTCTGGGAGTTCAAGGCCAGCCTGGTCTACAGTGCAAGTTCCAGGCCAGCCTGGGATACATAGTGAGACTCTGTTTAAAAACTGCACTAAAGCTGGGTGGTGGTGGCGTACGCCTTTAATCCCAGCACTCGGGAGGCAGAGGCAGGGGGATCCCTGCAAATTCAAGGCCAGCCTGGTCTACATTGCAAGTTCCAGGCCAGCCTGGGATACATAATGAGATTCTGTTTAAAAATTACAATAAAATAAATGATAATAATAAAATACAGGGCTGGAGAGAAGGCTTTGCTGTTGAGAGCAATTCTAGAGGACCCAAGTTCAGCTCCCAGCACCCACACCGGGAAGCTCACAACTGTGTCTAACTCCAGTTCCAGGGGATTCTACAGCCTGGCTGTCCTGGAACTCGCTCTGTAGACCAGGCTGGCCTTGAACTCACAGAGATCCGCCTGCCTCTGCCTCCTGAGTGCTGGGATTAAAGGTGTGCACCACCATCACCTGGCTCCCACAGCCTCTCTTTGCCTCCAAGGGTACCCATACTCACATTAGCGTGCCCACATACATACACAGACACACGCAGACACACACACACACACAAACACACATACATAATTTAAAAATAAAAACAAATGTTTAGGAAAAAAATACAGTTGTTCCTTGCCCCCAACCTTATTTAGTTACAGTTCCCTAAAATCAACTGTAATCCAAAAATATTAAATGGAAAATACTCAGAAGTAAACAATTCACCTAGATATAGTGGGGAGGGTCTTGGTCCTGCCTCAAAGCAATGAGCTAGGCTTTGTTGACTCCCCATTGGAAATCTTACCCTCTCTGAGGAGTGGCTGGGGGTGGAATGCGGGGAAGGAGGAGGAAGCAGGAAGAGGACTGAGTGGGAAATGGATTTGGCATGTAAAATGAGAAAAGCTATTTTTTAAAATAAATTAAAATTTAAAAAAGAAGTAAACAATTCACAAGTTTTCTGTGCATTTTTATTAAACATTTATTTATTTGTTTACTATTGTGTGTGTGTACTCACCATGCAGCTTGTGGGCATCAGCTTTTTCCTTCCACTACGTGGGTTCCAGGAATCAAACTCAGGTCAGGGCTTGAGGACAAATGCCTTTACCCGCTCAACCGTCTCATTGGCCTTTTGCTTGTTTGACAACAGTCTCACGGATAGGAGGCTAGCCTTGACCCAGCTAAGCTGAGGGAAATGATTTCCAACCCCTGAACCTCCTGCCTCCACCACTCAAGGGCTGGAATTGCAGGTGTTCACCACCAGGAGCAGAACCCAGGGTTCCACACAGGGTAGGCAAATGCTCCACCGACTGAGTTGCATCCCCAGCCCCGATTAATGAGCTTTAAAGCACATGCCATTCCTATGGACTCCCCCCTCCGTCCCAATCATCCCATAGTCCAATACTCAGACATTAACCACTTAGTAGCCATCTTGGTTATCAGATTGAGCACGATGCTTGTGTCCAAATACCTCATATTTTGCTGAATGATCAGAGTACGGAAGCAGCGATGGTGATAACGCCATTGCTATGCATTGTCATAATTGTTCTATTTCATCCTTTGGGCTTTTTAATTTTTGTTCACGTGTGTATATGTATGGGCACACACACAGATGTGCAGATGCCCCTGAAGGCCAAAAGTCGGTGTTGGATCCCGAGCCAATTACACAGAACTACAGGGACTAGTGAGTCACCCAAGGGGTCGTCTCCAAGTGCAGTTCCCTGCTCTGAACCACTAAGCCATCTGTCCAGCTCCTGTTATCAGTTTTGGCCATTAGGTTCATTCTGTGCACAATTTATAGATTACACTTTATTATAGGTATAGGACAACTTCAGTACATGATTTCACACCGTCTGAAGCTTCGGGAGTCACCTGGGAGGCTTGGGATGCAATCTCCAAGGATAAAAGGTGACTGTGTTTTTAAACCTACAGCCTAAACAAATGAAGTGTTTTCTTATATCCACACCTCTTTACTACAGAGAGAGGAACAAAGAAAAGGAGAGGGAAATGGAGAAGGAGACAGCGCGAAAAGCTCTTGCTACAATCTCTATTCTTTTCCTAGTTCACATTTAGGTATACTTTACATCTGTTGTATTTTAATTTTGACCCGTGATTTTTTTTATTTTGTTTTGCTTTGGGGGTTTGTTGTTGCTGCTTACATTTATTTATTTATTTATTGATTGATTGATTGATTTAAAGACAGCTTCTCTCTTTACATAGCCTAGGCTGACCTTGAACTCTCTTGACCTCTCTTGCCTCTGCCTCCTCAGGCATCAGACTACTGGCACACACAATTATGCCTGGCTAACCTTGTTTATTTGTTTGTGAGTAATTTTGTTGTCTGTTTGGCTGTTTTGTTGGCTTTGTCTTGTCTTTTGTTTTGACTGACGTCTCAACCCAGACTGTGAACTTCCTATATAACCAAGGTTAACTTTGAACTCTTGACCTTGATCTGTTTGTCTCTTCTTTCCTAACTCCAGTATCACAGGTGTATACCATCACACCCAGGTACACACACAAACAACTGTATACACACACAAAACAGTGGTGTCTAATAAATTCTCACTCAATACTTAAGCTCTATACTGTCTAAGCTTTTTTGTTTTCCAAGACAAAGTTTCTCTGTGTAGTCCTGGCTGTCCTGGAATTTGGTCTGTAGACCAGGCCGGCCTCGAACTCTCTGCTGCCTCTGCCTCCCGACTGCTGGGATTAAAGGGATGTACCATCACCGCCCGGCTCCTTTAGTTTTTTAAGGTTACATTTCATAGGTGTATTTTGCGTTGCTAGGGAGCGTGCTGTGTGGGACCGTGTACCTGCCAGGGTGCTCCATTGTGGATGTCAGAGGACAACTTGCAGGAGTCGGTTATTTCCTTTCACCTTTCATCTCTGTGGTTGGAGTCATTCCGACCACACTGTTTTGTTTCACTTTGCTTAAAACAGGCTCTCTCGTGGCTTTGGGTGGTCTCCAGCATGCCACTTAGTTGCGGCTGAGCTTGAACTACAAATTGCTCCTGTCTCTGCCTTCCAAGTGCGGGAATCACAGGTGTGCACCACCATACCTGCCTTGTTTGCTATGTAGCTCTGAACTGTTCTTGCATCCCCCAGCCTCCGTTCTCTACTTCCCTCGTGCTGCCCCATCACCACCCTTTGAGGGACGTTTTCCACATCAATCATTCCCACCGTGCTCCCTCTTCAGTGCTCAGCTCCCTGCATCATTCCCCCTTGCTTCTTCATAAACTCTAAAGATCGTGCATCCACCTCTCACCCTTTTCCCGCCTTCCCCCCTCAAATGCTCCAAAGCTCGAGGCTTTCATTGTCCCCCTACCCTCTCTCCTTTTCCCATCCTCCAATCAACCCTCCAAGACAGGCTTGTTACCATGACAACCGAGCTTCTGCAAAGCTGAAGTCAAGGACCTGGTTGCCATGGTTTCCGCTTCTCCGCCTCCAGCCCCGCCCGCGCGCCGGGTGGGAGGGGAGGGGGCGCTGCAGCGTTGGCGCCTGCGCAATGCGGCCGCGCAACGGAGCCGGCGAGCCGGGGGGGCGGGGCTTGAAGTGGAGAGGGAGGGAAAAGAAAAGAATCCGACGGGGAGTGGAGCTGGCTTCTACGGTGGCCGTAGAGGGACGTGCCGGGCCGGAGGCTGCAGGATGGTAGGCTGTGCAGAGAGGGAGGGGACGGGGACCCGAGGGGCGTGGGCTGTACCTGCGGGGGGTCTGGAGGGGGGGCCGCCTGTAGTAGGAGTCGCCCTGTCTTCCCTGTGGTCCGCTAAGGATCCACTTCCCGGAGCGACTGGGGCGAGCCGACCTCGGGAGCTGGAAATGGCACTCGGGACAGGGGCGGGGAGAGGGGACTGGGCTGAAGGGTGGCGGGACTGTCCCGAGCAGGTGGAGCGCTCGGGACACGGGGTTCGGTCCTCGCGACGCCCCCGGTCACTGCTGCAGAGCAGCCACACGGGGAGAGGGCGCCGGGGTCGCTCGGGGGCTCGCAGCTCGCCCAGTCCCCTTCCCATGAGGCCCACGCTGGAGCGGGGCCCGAGGAGAGCGGTTTCCGGGTGTCTGGAGTTAACCTCCTGTCTCAGTTCCTTGACTGAGCTTGCTCGGAGTTCGCGCTCAGGTGGGCTCCTGTGTTTGTGGCCGGGGAACCTGGGCTCTGGAAGACTCCCCGACCGGGGTATTCCCAGCTCTCCCCCCTCCCCAGTCCATTTTCTTTTCCGGAACCTAGGCCTTCCGTCTTCCTGCCATAGCTTTCACCCCCTTATCTTAGCCGCACTCGGCTCCTTCAGTTCTTCACATTCCTTGTGCTCCCACCAACCCCGCCCCTACTTTCTGTGGTCTTTGTTCCTTTTAATTTATAACCTGTAAGCTGAAAGTGCCACATACACCCAGAGATTCCAGCCCTGGCCGTGTTCACAGTTCTGTTTACTTGGGAATTGAGTTCAGGGTAAGGAATCAGGAGCCCCTCCAACTGGGAAGAAACCAGATCCATGAAGCATTGAGGACTCCGCTTGCTCTTTATTCCACAGACATCCCTAGGAGAGCCGTCCTGGGTGACCGACCCTCTATGAGGGACTGCGTGATCTGGTGTCTGGGAAGAAAGGTCAGGCCTATGGTGCACACCTGTAACCCTGGCACTCAGGAGGTAGAAACAGGAGGATCAGACGAAAATGAAGGGCAGCCTTGGCTACATAGGGAATTGAGGTCAGCCTGAGCTACTTGAAACTCCGGCTCAAAAAAAGAAAGAGAAAGAAAAGAGGTCTAGAGAGATGGCTCAGCTTGTGAAAGTACCGGACAACCTGAGTTTAATACCCAGAACCCTCATGGTGGAAGGAGAGACCTGACCCACAAAAGTTATCCTCTGAGCCCCCCCATGCGTGCCCCTCCCCCATATGAAATACCATTTTAAAAAACTGGAAGGAACTAAATGCCAGCACAGGAACTAAATGCGTGGCTGGCAGAGGAAAGTAGAGGGCGAGAGCTGAGTGTCCCTGCACCAAGCGCGGCTCGGATGTGTGTACAATAGGCAGAGAAGAATATCAACAGGCGTGGGACTGGCGTTGAGAGGCCGGACGTCTGGCAGGATGGGATAGAGACCCGGCATCTCTGAGACATGGGGTCTAGAAGGGACATAACTCGAAAACCGTTGTCGTTGACATCAGCTTATCCTAAGGTATCCTAATCCTCACGGAGAACAAGGTTAGGAAACAGGAGGTCGGGGAGCAGCAGCAGCCCTAGCGTGTTATAGGGCTCCAGGTGCACTCACAAGTTAGCTCATTTAAGAATCCCTTAATGCAGGAGGGGCTCAGCCAGCTGCTCCTCCAGAAGATCCAGTTCAGTTTCCAACACGTGTGTCAGGCTGCTCACAGCCATCTGCAACTCCAGATTCAGCCGATCCAATGCCTCTGGCCCTCATGGCACCTGCACGCGTGCACATACCTGCTATGTCGATGCACAGCACACACTTACACATCATGAAAAATAACAAAAGCGGGCTCAGTGCTTAAGAGCCTGTGTTGCTCTTGCAGAGGACCTGGGTGTGATTCCCATCACCCACATGGTGGTTGCTCACAACCATCTATAACCCTGGTCCTAAGGGGTCCAACAGGCATGCATGTGGTGCACATGCATGTATGCATGTGACTATTTCATGCACATAAAGTAAAATAAGTCTTTAAAAAATAATAAGAAGAAAGCCAAATCCTAAAAGAATTCTATAAGGAAAGTAGCTTTATTGTTTCTATCTTGCAGGTAAAGAAACTGAGGTTCAGGCAGATTTCTGTGAGTTCGAGGCCAGCCTGGTCTACAGAACGAGTTCCAGGACAGCTAGGGCTGTTAATAGAGAAACCCTGTCTTGAAAAAAAAAAAAAAGAAACAAAAAACGAGGTTCAGAGACAATTAATTTTTTACAAAGCCAGTAAGATAGTTCAGTGGGTAAAGGCACTTGAGTATCTGAATTTGAGCCCTGGAACTCACATTATAGAAGCAGAGAACCAGCTCCCTACAACTGTCCTCTGACCTACACACAAATAAGTGTAATAAAAACTTTTTTCCTTTTTTTTTTTGGTTTTTTGTTTGTTTGTTTGTTTTTCAAGATAGGGTTTCTCTGCATAACAGCCCTATCTGTCCTGGAACTCGCTCTGGTAGACCAGGCTGGCCTTGAACTCACAGAGATCTGCCTGCCTCTGCCTTCCAAGCACTGGGATTAAAGGTGTGCACCACCACTGCCTGGCAATAAAATGTTTTTACATTTATTTCTTTTGTCATATGTATGTGTGGGCGCTTGCCACAGCCGGAGTGTAGAGGTTAGAGGATGGCTCGTGGGAGGTGGTTCTCTTCTGGAATGTGGGTCACTGGTATTGAACCCAGGTCATCAGGCTTGATAGCAAGCACCTTAACCAATTTAGCTAATCTTGCCAGCCCAGTACAGATTAATTTGCTGGAGGTTGTACTCAGCTAGTAGAGCCAGGATTCGAACCCAAACCACACAGGCATAAAAATCTTTGCCTTTCCCTCAAGAGAAACATTGTTCTCTACTCAGCTAGGACAGAGTTTTGAAGAAGGTAGTTGTGAATAGTGCTGAGTCTGGGGCTGTGCGCTGGTGCGAGGCAAGAGGCTCTGAACCATTCTCTGCCCCTCAGCTCTGGTCCTTCCTCCCTTCCAGATGCGATTCATGCTACTGTTCAGCCGGCAGGGGAAACTCCGGCTACAAAAATGGTACCTGGCCACCTCGGACAAGGAGAGGAAGAAAATGGTGCGGGAACTCATGCAGGTCGTGCTGGCTCGAAAGCCCAAGATGTGCAGCTTCCTGGAGTGGAGGGACCTCAAAGTCGTCTATAAGAGGTGATACTCCATCCGTTTATTTTAGCCGTCCCTGGATGGTACTGGCATTCATACTGGGTTAAAGTGGCTGAGAAATAGTTCTTTCTCTGAAGTTGGGAGGAGTTCTGAGGAGCTGAGGAATCTACAGGGTGGTCATGAACGCCCTCTTCCTCAACTTTCTAAGGTCATCTAAATTATGGTTGCCTCCTTGGTTTTCTGACACGTCCTCTTGCACACACCCTGAAGGCTCTCCTGCCCACGTACAGGTCCCTCCCAGTCTCCTTCACCATGCTGAGGCCTCACGCCACTTTTCCTCATGCCTGCACCCACATTCCCACACATACCTTTCCAGTTCCTTCTGCTCTGAGCGTGTGAACTGGCTCAGATGTATGCTGAGTCCAGCCAGACAGGTCAAAGGGCACGAGAGAGAGGGAACGAATCTTGGGTGTTTCTGAAGCACGCTCACAGGAAACGTGTTATTCTCTGTACCTGCTGGGACCATCGTGTCTGTGTACAGTTGGAGGACCTCAAACTGGCGGACAGGTTGAGCCTGGAACTCCGGGGTCCTGAAGCCAGCGTCTAACTACGTCTCGTGGGTCTTCCTTCCCAGATACGCCAGTCTCTATTTCTGCTGCGCCATTGAAGGTCAAGACAACGAACTGATCACACTGGAGCTGATCCACCGATACGTAGAGCTCTTGGACAAGTACTTTGGCAGTGTATGTCTCCCCACGAACCCCCATTTCTGTGCCAGGCAGTTCCATCTTCCTGCCAAGCCCTAAGAAAGGCTCAGCCAGTCCCTGCCCTGGAAGTCTCAGTGGGGAGGTAGTGTTAGGACACAGGAGCCATAATTAATCTCCCTTTTTAAGCTCTAAGCCTATTAGCTGTGGCCCTTAATCAGCTTGGGAGTGTACCTCAGTCAGTTGAGCACTGGCCTCGCTGCGTGAGGTGGAGGGATCCTGGCATTGAGTATAGACAGAGACCAAGTTCTCCTTTTACAGGGGCCCTGATCTTGGCATTGTGTCAGAATAGTCTGGGGAGAAAGAGAGAGTCTGTGTATGCATGAGTTCATGGAGAGGTAGGGTGCTTGTGTGTGTGTGTGTG
>PVIU01006634.1:0-68673 GCA_004026605.1 Ondatra zibethicus
TGGTGTCATTGTTTGTGGGTTCTCCATCTGCCAACTTTCGCCGCCACATTCAGAGAGTCTGGTTTGATCATATGCTCATTCAGTCCCAGTCCAGGTGGATTGGTGTGCTCCCATTAGTTCAGGCACACTGTCTCAGTAGGTGGACCAGCCCCTCACGGTCCTAACTTCCTAACTCATCTTCTCCCACCTTCTGCTCTTTTTAAAGAATCAGTTTGGACACTGTGGCAAATGGCAGTAGGGGACCAGGTGACAGTAAACGCAACCAGAGCTATGGGAGACTTTGTCTTAAAGAGAGCTTCCATGGTATGAATCCCAAATACTTCAAGGGCTTTTTGGGTTTGGGGAGAGAATCTCATTTACCCTCTTGGATGACATTTCATGGCATTAGAAGCCTATTCACACATTTTCACACGAAAAGCAGAAGGGGAAGTGGAAGATACACAGATGTTCACCATTCTCTGAAGACTGGACATAGGCGGATAGAAAGACTATAAAGGACAGTGGATATTTCTTCATTCAAATGTGAATACAGACCCAATTTCAAAAAGCAATGAGTGCATGTAGACTCATTCCCACTTGAAGAATTGTTTAGATAAATATTTGATTAATCATTTAAAGAATTCCTCAAAACTAGAGGGAGGAGTCCATGGGGGCGAGTAGAGGGAAGGAGGGTAGGGAACGAAAGGAGAGGAGAGAGGGGAAACTGTGATGGAGATATAAGATAAATGAAAAGTTTTAATTAGTTAATAATAATAACAAAGATTTTCCCAAAACTAATACTGAAGCTATTTCAACTTAAAACATAAAAAAGAGACATTTTCAAATACATGTATTTGCTTTGTTTTCTATAATGAAATCATCTGAGGAAGTATATTTTAATATAATATTTATATTTCAATAGCTGTTCTCTGTCTTTTTGGCTTACAACCAGTAATAGATAATATTTCAACTATCACAGATAAAAGTTTAGATAAATAAATTTCTGTCCTAATCATGGTTTCATTTATCTATTAAAATAAATGAGAAAAGGAATCTAGAAAATTGTTCACATCAAAGAATAGGGAAATACTTTCTATTATTATTAAATTTTTTGTCAAACAAATGCCATAATCTCAATTAAAATTTTTATCCTACTAGAAAGGAGAGTAAACTGAACTCTGAGTTCAAACTTGTGGTATCTACATAAACTCAAAGTTTTAGGAGACAATAAAAATTAAATTTGGTTCTTTAGAAGCAAGAGAAACTATGACCTACAGAGTGAATGCAGTCACCGAACTCCACCAAGAAAGAATGGAGAGAGAGAGAGAGACAGAGATAGATAGATAGATAGATAGATAGATAGATAGAGAGAGAGAGAGAGAGAGAGAGAGAGAGAGAGGCGATACAGATAGAGAACATTTTAATATGTGGAAATCTTAAAACAGACATGGTTGGAGTATTCCTGCTTCCTTTTGAACATATGTCTGTATGTATAGATATGTTTAAAACAGTTTGTATTTATTAAATGTCTACTATTCCTTATTTATGTAATCCCATTCAATACTGAAGGGAAGTACCTATGTATCCTGAGGTGTACTTTCCTGTTAATTCCAATCCGTGGAAGCTGGAAGTCATGATCTGGTACAGTGAAGGGGATTGTCCTCTACACAATGTCATGAAACTTGTGCAAAGTTATAGGTTAACACTACTTAAAAATTAGGCTTTTCCCAGGCATATTGATACACACAGATTTTTAATCCCAGTACTAGGGAGGCAGAATCAGGAATCTCTCCATGAGTCCAAGGAATGCCTGCTCTAAAAAGCAAATTTCAGGTTAGTTAGTGTGACATAGCGAGACTCTGTCTAAATAGTGCTTATAAGTTGACATTTCCAAGTGGTAGCCAGGATTAGTTTGGGTCATGAAGCTGGGCATCTACAAGGATATTAGTTAAATGAGAAGACAGATACCCAACTGAGCCTTGTCTTGACTTTCATACTGGCATGAATAGAAAATCCTCAGCAGATGTTGAATTCCTAGCCCTCTGAACCATTAGCTGATAAGAATTAACATTATTTTGAGTAAGGTAACCCAGACACAGAAAGACAGTTATCACATGTACTCACTCATAAGCAGTTTTTAAAGATAAATCAAAGAAAACCAGCCTACAAATCACAATCCCAGAGAACCTAGACAACAATGAGGACTCTAAGAGAGAAATACATAGATCTAATCTACATGGGAATTAGAAAAAGACACGATCCCCCGAGTAAATTGGGAGCATGGGGACCTTGGAGGAGGGTTGAAGGGGAGGGGAGAGGCAAAGAGGGGAGCAGAGAAAAATGTAGAGCTCAATAAAAATCAATAAAAAAAGAATTTCTTCTTTATTTGCTACCCAGTCTTTGGCATTTAGTTATTATTTATTTAGTATTAGTTGACAGAAAAAAAGAACACAAAAAGCACAGCGCTAAACAGTTTACTACCTGGAGCCTGTTTGTGGATCCTTCACTACAAACTCTCTGACAGTTCCATTGTTCTTTGCACACTATGGGTAGGTGTGCATATCCCTCGAACTATCTTTTGGAAAACCTGCCCTAGAAACAGCATATTCTAAGGCAGGTTGAAACCTGGCTCAGTAAGGCTGCTCTGGATTTCTTTTATTAAATTAAAATTATTTTTTAAAACATTTTTTCTCATTTTACATACCTATCCCAGTTCCCACTCCCTCCTCTTCTCCTGCTCCCTCTATCTACGCCCCCTCCAGCCCCCTCATCCATTCCTCAGAGAGGGTAAGGCTTCCCCAGTGGAGTCAACAAGGTCTGACACATCACTTTGAGACAGGTCTGAGGCCCTCCCCTTTGGCTGAGCAAAGTATCCCTCCAAAAAGAATGGGTTCTAAAATGCCAGTTCAAGCACTAGGAACAAATCCTGGTTGCAGTGACTGCCAGAGCCACACAACTGTCACCCACATTCAGTGGGCCTAGTTTGGTCTTACGCAGGTTCCCCTGATCCAGTGAGCTTTCATTAGCTCAGGTCAGCTGTTTCTGTGGGCATCCCCATTACGGTCAGGACCCCTTTTCTCATATTATTGCTCCTCCCTCTCTTGGACTGTCCAGAAGCTCAGTTCAGTGTTTAGCTGTGGATCTCTGCATCTGCTTCCATCAGTTGCTGGATGAACGTTCTATGATGACATTTAAGACAGTCATCAATCTGATTACAGGGGAAGGCCAGTTAAGACACCCTCTCCACTATTGCTTAGGGTTTTAGCTGGGGTCATTCTTGTGGATTCTCCTGAGAATATCCTTATTGCCAGGATTGTCGCTAGCCCCATAATAGCTCCCTAGATCAAGATATCTCTTTCCTTGTTCTCTCCTTCTGTCCTTCCTCCATTTAGAAAAAAATCTTTTACCACCACAATATCAAACTGTTTGGAGCCCAAGGAAGCTAGACCATTTGCAGAAGAGAATTGAGGGACGCACGAATCACACACAAATTGCACACATCTTAGGCAAAGTGGGCAATAAAAATGACATATGCAGCACTGCTTGTCCACCTTATTGCTGTTGGCAGGGGAAGTTTATGGATTCCACTGCACAAAGGGAGCCAGCAAATAGATCTATTCTCAGGTTGTCTAGAGATTCCAAGACCCTCCAGTCCTTAAGAAAGAGACAGCCTTGGCTATTGTGCTTGGGGTTCTGACCTTGTTCTGCAAATTATAGGTGCAAATGGCTTGTGTTTATACAACCTCCAAATAAAACAGGAAAAAATGCAATGTAGCAGTATATCTTTTGACTTAAAAAAATCAAAAGAAGGCATGACCTCAGCGAAATATTTCTTCCTTAGGCAGATGTTGATTTGTATAAGTGTATTGATTTCAGAGTAGTGGATGCCTGGAAAAGTCAGAGCAAATTTCTGTCATAGGAAATCGTTATGACAATTTGGAGAAGATGAAATATCTCCTACCTGGATATTGTGATAACATTCTCAGTCTCTCAGAACACTTTGACTCCTGTTTAGTCCCAGAGGATACCATATACCATTTTGTTGCACAAAATGTTCTTTGTGCAACAATTTTGTTATAAACACTGTAATTTGTATAATTGTTCTGATGTTTCATGCACATAGAACCATTTGGAAAGAAGACCTTGCTCCCCTCCATCCACTTAACATTCCCCAGATATGTCTCCTGAGTCAATGCCTAGCTGTAAATGCACCTGTAAAAAACAGCTTGTGCCCCACGTCTGCATCTTTAGAACTGAGTTATTGCTAAGTACTATATGCCTGAATTTTGATTCTGCTTTGTCACATCCCTTTGGATCGGCTGCCTTAGCGTGGTAGGTTCAAGCCAACAGTACTGGAAGCTCACTCCACAGGGAGACTGGTCTCCAGTGCTGCTGGAATCCTCTGTTACAATGTCGAGAACATGTGAACAGAAATATAAATAATGAAAAAAATCACATCTTTTAAGGATATTAGAGTCAGTTTCCTCAAGTTGATGACTGAAGAAGAGTTACCACCTGTCACATACCTCTGGAAACTTTTAATGTTGAGTGACAGTCATTATCCACACAGCTTATATGTAACAAATAACTGGAGAGGTAATCCAGTAAATGATTATAATTTATTAAGGTTATACCACTCTGGCAGAATGTGTTTCAGGGATTACAGCATTGGATTTAAAACACATTCTTTATTCCCTCGTCAGCATTATGTTCAGTCTTCTGGGTGTCAAAAATCACATGAGCTAAATTACTCCTAGTAGTTTCCATAAAGAGACTGTGAAAGACAGCATCCTGATATTTGTGTTTCTACTAAGTGGGTACCTTAAGTTAAAAAGATTCAAGAGTTCCCAGGAGATAAGTGATTGACCACTGGTAAAATCTTTAATCCAAATAATTTTGTTTTTGCATGAGGGTAAAGAATGAAGAACTATAAAGAAGGCAACGTGAGATTTACAAAAATTGCTATGCCATTATCATAAATATGAAAATTTAACAGGCATCCTTCTCACATGTAATTTATCCTTTAAACTTCAACTGGCTCCAGCTGCTGAGCATCTGTCTAGAGTTGTTTTCTGTGAGTTTCTCCTGGAAACCACAGTAGTCAGAACACTTACCTGTCCTGGAAGTCATGTCACCAATGTGCTAGGGTTGAAAGACACCTGCCTGTCTCTCCTGGAAGCCAAGCTACAAACGTGGTAGAGTTGATGGACACCTGTCTCTACTGCAAGCCACGCTACAAATAAGCTAGATGGGATTGACATCTGTCTCTGTCTCTACTGCAAGGCACGTTACAAACAAGCTAGAGGTGGTGGACACCCATCTCTACTGCAAACCATGTCACAAATAAGCTAGAGGTGATTGACACCCGTCCCTACCACAAACCATGTCACAAACATGCTACAGTTGGTGGACACCTGTCTCTACTGCAAGCCATGTCACAAATAAGCTAGAGTTGGTGGACACCTGTCTCTACTGCAAGCCATATCTATCTATCTATCTATCTATCTATCTATCTATCTATCTATCTATCTATCTCCTCAGTTCAGTTGCTTTCTCTCTCACATTCTTACCCTCTTGCTATCCTGACTGGTATTTAATTAAAACTAGTTTGATCTATTTTTTTTAACCAAGTAGAATATAGTTATTGCACCTTCTCCAATCAAGTAGATGTTCATGACTGAGTTTCTTAGTCTCATGAGTTCTCAGTGAGAGAGAGATATTAAAAAGAGAACTAGAGTAAGGAAAAATTTAGCAGAGGAAGGGGAGGGGGAGGCAATGGAGATGGAGAAGGAGGAAGAGGGCATGAAATTTGAGGAGTGCATTTGTATGGAAGAAATATGTGTCTGATATATCTATGCCTTACATATATCAACTGGGAAACAAAGTAAAGATTCTTTGACTTGTGTTTAGTTGTGTGACTTTTAGAAATGTGTGCATATATATTCCTTTTAGCTTTACCATAACCCAGCTTCATTATGATACCCTACCTTGAACTCCATGATAGACTCTAAAAAGAAATTTACAGTGTTGTATTGAAGCAGCCATACATTTACCTGCATGATTTGTTCACTGGTACACTTTTTCTCCACATTAGAGGTGCCATGAAGGCAGAGCCTTGTTGTGGCTGTTGTTTTTCTAGAAAGCCTTCGGGTGTGACACTTAAGCACATGGAATTTTTTTCTGTGTTCCTATCCCATCTCTTCTAATTATTAGTGTGTAATCTGGGAGGCATAATTCAAATATACCCTTCCTTCATTTTATTTATAAGTTTTATTATCAGTATCAGCACTGCCTTTTGCAAATACTCCATAGAGTATTCAAACAACAAATAAATAAACACTGAGTTATATGTTCACTGCACTTTCTGCACAAGAATTACTGTCAAAATTTTAATCCTTAGAGTCACAAGCACACTTCCAAATTATAAAGTATATTTATCAAATGAAAGCATGACTGTCTTGCTGTGGGACAATGGTCTTCTACCCTGTAAAGATTTGTTGCTTGTATTGTTTAATAAAATGCTGATTGGCCAGTAGACAGGCAGGAAGTATAGGTGGAGCAACCAGAACAGGAGAATTCTGAGAAGAGGAAAGGCTGAGTCTGCTCTCATCACCCAGACACAGAGGAAGCAAGATGAGAATGCCTTGCTGATAAAAGGTACCAAGCCACATGGCTGACATAGACAAGAATTATGGGTTAATGTTGGATGTAAGAGTTAATAAGAAGCCTGAGCTAATAGGCCCACCAGTTTATAACTAATGTAGACATCTGTGTTTTCTTGGTGACTGAACAACTATGGGCCCCGGGTGGGACAGAAACTTAGTGGAGAGTGAGCTTCAGAGGTCATGTGATTCTCTAATTGCCAGAGCACTCTGGATTTAAGCTTTCTCCATTAAATATACATGTAGCCAGGGGCCAAAGAGATGATTCAAGGCCTAAGAGTGCTTGCCACCAAGCTTGAGTTTGATCCCAATGCTCTCTTCGTGGAAGGAGAGGACAGATCCCTGCATGTTATCCTCTGATTTTCATATGTTCCTTGTGTTGAATGCATGCCATTGCCTGTGTGTATGTGTGAGCTCTACTGCCCACTTGTTTGCACACACACTGTGTTATTCACGTAGAGATAATAATGTCTAGTGATGTGTGTCTTAGTTAGGGTTTCTATTGCTGGGATGAAACACCATGACCAAAGCACCTTGGGGAGGAAAGGGTTTATTTGACTTATTCTTCCACATCATTGTTCATCATCAAAGAAAGTCAGGATAGGAACTCAGTCATAGTAGGAACCTGGAGGCAGTAGCTGATGCAGAGGACATGGAGGAGTCCTGCTTACTGACTTACTCCCCATGACTTGCTCGGTTTGCTTTCTTATAGAACCCAGGATCAACATACCCAGAAGTGGACATTCACACAGTGTATTGGATACTCCCTTATCAATCAGTAATTAAGAGAATGCCATACAGACTTGCCTACAGCCCTGTGTTATAGAAGCATCTCCTCAACCGAGACTCACCTCTCCTTCAACTCTAGTTTGCATCAAGTTGACATAAAACTAGCCGGCACAACTGACCCCTTATCAATTGACAGGTTACTATTAAGCCACAACCTTTTCTTTGTTAGTCATCTCCAAGATCTTACATTAATATAAAAATCACAATTCAAAATATTTTAAATTGTAAACATCTAACAGTCTTTAAAATCTCAAATACTTAAAAGTTCAAAGTCTTTTAAGCATATCCAAACTTCCAGGGCAGGGTACCCTGCCCTCTCTTAGGACTGGAGGGGAAGGGGGAGAGTATGAGTAGGGGAGCAGGAGAGAAGTGGGAGGAAGGGAGGAAGTGAAAATTTTGATTCCTATTATTTATAAACTAATAAAAATTATCAGAGGAAAAAAAACCTCAAAGTGTTTCTAAAACTGCAAAATCTCTCCGAAAGTTTAAAGACTCTCAACTGAGGGCTCTTGTAAAATAAAAAATAAATTAAGTACATTCTTACTTCAAGAACCAGGGCACAGTCATAAATCAAATAAAACCAAATCCAAACCAAACCCCAGCTGTGTGAATGTCACAATGTCCTATTCCTGGTGTCCACTCACAATCTTCAGAGATCCTGCAAAGGGCTTAGGTCCTTCTCTAGCTAGGCAGAAGTTACACAGAAGACACAGTTTGTCTTCTAACCCTGGGCAGGCTCCACTCAACTGCAACTTCTGTTCTTGGTGGTCATCCGATGGTATTGGCATTGTCAAAATGCTGGGATCTTCTGCTACACCTGGCCTGCATTTTCACCAATAGCCTCTCTTGGACTCTCTAAGGTACAAGGACTCAACTTCTCTCATCAAATTTCCTGGCAAAGCAAAGGTTTTTTTGGTCTCTTGTTAGTCACAGCTGATTCTTTAGCTCAAGCTGACCAGATCCACAGATTATTCAGATAAATGGTAGAGTCTTTGCTCCCCTCTGAAACTTCACAAACCTGGCCTCCTTTGTCTGCACTGCTCTGGCCATTTCTTAAAATTCAAAATGGATTCTTCTCTCATACAAAATATTTAACCTCAATTTCCTCTACCTCCACTGTCCCCCATATCCATTCCCCATCCATTTCTTCTTCAGAAAAAAACAGACATCTGAGAGATGGCAATCAAACATTTCAAAGCAATATGCAGTAAGACAAGGCAAAAGTCCTCCTATTGAGGCTGGCCAAGGCAACTGAATGGGAAGAAAAGAGTCCCAACAGTAGGCAAAGGAGTCAGAGACATACCTGCTCTCACTGTTAAAAGTGCTATTAAAACAGCCATAGCATATGCAGAGGATTTGGTCTACATGAGTCTGTATGCTTTGTGCTTGCTGCTTCAGTCTCTGTGAGTCGATATGAGCCCTGATGTGGGCGGATTTAGTGGGTCATGTTCACCTGGTATCCTCTATCCCTTTTAACTCCTACAATTTTTCTTCCCCCTTTTCTGGGGGGTTACCTCATCTTAAAGAGGAGGGACTCAAAAGAGACCGACTCCCACCCATCCGCTGTCAGAAAAGGCCTCTCTGATGACAAATGGACAAGGCCTTGATCTATGAATATAGCAGAATATCTTAAAAATAATTGTATGTATGTATGTATTTATGTATGCATATATGTATTTTGCCAATCATGGTTGGTTCTATCCTAGGTCTCTGGGCTACCCAGTCTCCCATTCTTGGTCATCCAGGTAGTACAGGACATGGGCCTCCTTTTGAGGAGTTGGCCTCTACTTAAACCAGACATTGGTTGGTCACTCCCAAATATCTTCACCACCATTGGCCCAGACTATCTTGTAGGCATGGCAAATTGTAGGTCAAAGACTTTGTAGCTGGGTTGGTGTCCAGGTTTCTCTTTTGGTAGCCTACAGCGTAACTTCCCACATGCCAAAGAGACTAGAACTTACCTGTGAAGGCTCCATTCAGGCACCAGCTTGCCCTCTCTCTATCAAATGAGTTGTGAGGATGTTGTCACAGCACAGCCCCACAGTGGAAGCCTTGCCTGGCTACAAAAGATGGCCAGCTCAGACTTCATATCTCCCATTACTAGGAATCCTCACTAGGGTCACTCGAATAGATTCCAAGAAGTTTCCACTTCACTAGATTTCCACACTACCTCCCAAATGTCCCCCAATTCCATCTGTCTCTCCCTGCACCCCCACCTGATCTCTTCTGCTCCTGTCCCCACCTTTCCTTAGTCCAAGTTCATACAGAATAGCCCACTGAGCTCTCAACACTTTTCTAGCCTGAAGTTCCAAAGTCCTTCCACAGTCCTTTCCAAAACAACACGGTCAGGACTGTCACAAAAATACCTCACGATCCTGGTACCAATTTCTGTCTTACTTCAAGTTGCTAATGTTGTGATAAAACACCATGAGCAAAGTAACTGGGGGAGGAAAGGGTTTATTCGAGTGATGTTTTCACAGCATTGTCCATCACTAAAGGAATTTAGGACAGGAACTCCAGGGCAGGGACCTGGAGGCAGAAACTAATGCAGAGGCCGTGGAGGGGGAGCTGCTTACTGGCTGCTCCTCATGACTTGCTCAGCTGCCTTCTTACAGACGCCAGGGCCACCATCTCAGGGATAGCCCCACCCACAATGGACTGGGCCCTACCACATCAATCACTAATTGAGAAAATGCCCTAAAGCCTGGGCTTATGGAAATGTTCTCAGTTGAGGCTCCCTCCTCTCTAGTGACTCCAGCTTGGGAGACGCTGACATAAAACTATTCTGGACAATTCATATCTCAGAAGATATCCTTATCACTAAATGATGTGTCATTGTCTGCTTACCACATTGACCTGCAAGTTACTCTACAGCTTCCCTGACTTAAACACAAACACACGTCACAAATTGTTATTTCAGAAATAGGCAGAGAGTAGCAGGATAAAGAAAAGAGAAACCCAAACACAAAATGTGTTTTTTTCATTCAGTCAAAGCCCGTGTTTGATTGTGTTTCATGGCAGTATGTGCTCCTTATTCTTTCTGTTGACCATTCCCACTATGTTAGGCTTTGGAGTTAATTCTTAGAAAACATGAGTATTATCTATGAAACTTGCGGTAATCATTCCTCATTTGGTAGCTGCACTCAGCACCAAATTGTCCCCGTTTACCATATGTAGCCCTTGTCAATTAAGTGTAAACAACAATAATAAATATTATTAGTGCTTTCGAAAGTCTAAGTCCCCACATCATGGATACAACTTTTTAAATGCTCCAGATAACGCAAAATATTTCTGGGGAATCGTTGAAGAAATTAAAGAAACTATGATATTTCAAAGGAGCCATCAGGTTCTTTTCGGCAATGGCAGACCAGTGTTTGCTCTTCCACTCCATTGGCAGGAGGTAAAATACATTATCAGCTTTGTAACAAATTTTTATTGGCAAAAAATAGGCTACTTTTCAGCACTTTTTTATTTTTCAATACTTGACCACTAATATTACGTGACACAGTCCAGATGAATACATAGCTTGGGGATATAGACCTTGTAAGAGTACAGTCCCCTATGTAAACAAGCATCATGTTCATTACTCTGCCAGCTCTCCCTACTCTAGTGTGTCAATTATTGTTCTCACCTCTGGTGCAGTTAGTGCTAATTGCATTACCTAAGCTATGAAAATAAAAGATTCCCTTGTAGCAAATTCTCAGATTTAATTTCAGTCCAGCTAGACACCTTGTCCGTCTAAAGCAGCAAACGTCTGCTCCATGAAAAAGAAAACAACAGTAAAGAAAACTGGATTGAGCCTGTAATTTGTTGTGTTTTACAAAACAGCATGGGGAGTAAGCAGCAATGCTTGCTGATTAGCTCCTCAAAGTCAAAAACAAAGTCAGCTGCTGGTATTTTCAGTGTTCAGATATTTGAAATTGTGAAGAAAATCTTTATCCCGATGAATGACTGACACCGTCCTCTTCCGGGCATGTCCAATTCAACAGACATGGTCAGTGCTCATTCAGGACTCACAGGTCTTAGGCACTAGTTTAATCAACATAGTTTCTGTACAAACAAAGAAAGACAAAGTTCAAAAGTTTTCTAATTTACAAATGAATGCATTATATTTGATTCACACTTTAAATTGAATTATTATATTATAATATAAAATAGAGAAAATTGTTCTTAGTTGTGCAAGGACATATTAAATATAGTATTCCATTAGAAAGAACAGGGGGTCCTCAGCAGTGATTGAATGCACAGCTGTGAAATCTAAAGTTGTATTTCTTCACTTAACCTTGGAAGGTATTTAGCAGAATCACACTATGTGTTGTCAATATATTGGATAATATTTTTTCCATGTGAGAATGGCCAGTATTTAAATAGTCATATTCAAAACAATGTCTAGCATAACGGTGATAGTTCAGAAGAGTAGGAGATGGGCACCTCTTCTATAAAGTAGCCACATGGGTAGGGAAATAGTTTAAACATCTCTGGTCCAGTCTCAAAGGAAAGGGCAAAGAGAGACAAAACACATTAAAGAATAACCACAAATCATACTAAAAGCAACGCTATCAAGTTATTAAAAGAGCTTTCACAGTGTTCTGTAAAAATGGTTAGAAAAAAACACCCTCCTGTTCTTAGGGTGTTTCTTTCAAATATAGGAGTAAGTACTTTGACAGATAGACTGAGACAACTTGTGGGTACAAGTGACCACACACATTTTTGGAGGAAGTTTTACCATTTGACTCAAACCCATCATATCATTCCAATAGTTAAGAAAAGCAAACTGATTACATTATCATATTCTAGAGCAGGAAGTCAAAGCAAAGGAGACATACAACTGGAAAACAAGGTTGCTCAAACTTGTTATTCCTTCAAGGAGTCATGGATTTCATAACCTGCGTGCTAGGCAGAACAAGTGACTAATATCCCACAGAGATGAGGCGGGACGTTAGCGCCCTAGACAGGAGATGAAAAGCAATCCTAAATTAAAACCGAATCAATTTTCTTTTCATTACTATAGTGGTGTCGAGTGGCTAAAGCTCCAGCACTTGAGAGGATTCAGGGTTCAAGGCCAACCTCTACTGTGTATTAAGTTTGAGTCTAATTTGACACATATGAGATTTTGCTTAAAAAAGAAAAAGAAATAGAAAACTATAAGCCCATTATTCTATCAATAAAATCTAATATTTTGTGAAACTGGGCTGGAGTGGGATGGAACACAGTGAGTAGAAATTTAGCCTCCTGATTGTATATTTCATCTTGGTCAGTTCATCTAAAGATTCATGGGCCACTTGTAGAATTATGTACTTTTGTTTTTAAAAGAGTGAAAATACTGATAAAATCTACAACACTACTCTGCACGTAGAATTAATGTGTGGTGATGTTCCTTTCTCTGCTATCAGTTTTATCTTTGTTTCTGAACTTTCAAAATGTATTTATCCAACAGGAGTGAATGTATGCAGTCAGTGTGGACTCCCTGACTTCATCTGTTGCTTTATTTTTATCTGCCAAGTGCGATCTTGAGTAGATTATCATTTATATATCCGTTTTCTTGAATATGAGTTATACTCTAATTATGATGAACCTGGCTTTTCCGATCAGTAATATTCTCATAGACTCCTATCTTCAAGCTAAAAGCACATTGCTTTTCTAAAATGATTCCATCATATTTTTTATTCATCAAATGTCCATTCTAAAATATCTTTGGACACCTTGCCTGTTACTATTTTAGAATTTTCTTCCCACCTTACATTTTATCATCTAACATCAGAAAAAAATAATACTGGCCACTTTGTTTCACATCTTGAAACAATATCAGCATATATGCATAAAGAATGCCTTAAATTTAAAAAATAGTATTAAAGATATCTATAACTCATTCTACAAAAACAACAAAAACTAAAACTCTGTATGTATATCATATTAAATCTAACTAATGAATTCTAGTAACTAACTTATCATTAACAGAATTAACTGGGCATAATTTATATCAAATAGTTATTAAGTCAATGTAATGAGTCAAGCAATAAATATTTAAAATAATGTATTCTTGACTGTAAATCCCAACTTTGAAGAAATGACACCAGGCAGCCACCTTGGACCAAAATCTTCATATGTGTGCAATTTGGAATTTACAAAGATTGAGGACTTAAATTTGAGCATCCTATAGCTGATGTTAGCAACCAGACTTCAGAAGCACTACATAACCACACAAAGACCAGGAAATGATCAAGTTGTGTTTTAGCTCCAAAGGGATCAGTTTAGATGGGGTAATTTAAGGGAGGACAATTAGATATGCATAAGTGAAGAAATCCTTTCCATTTGATTATTGCTAAAGTTCACAATTGGCCTGGATACTTTTGGAAATTGTGTAGTCCACTTTATAAAGTTACATAAAATTTTGAAAAACGTTTCATGCTTTCGAAACATGGTGTTCCCATCTAGCCTGTACTCTAGAAACATTAGATGGCAGGAAAGAGAAGCTCCAGACTCCGTGCCTCCTGTTTTACAGTATTTTTTCTTCTCTAGCTGGAGTACCATCAAAACCAGCTGGTTGTTTCTCTGGGTCTGTTTTCTCCTCACATTCAGGACAAGGAGGCATTTGCAATTTCTGCCAAACAATACAGAACAGACAATTAGGAGAATAGAAAATGGCATTTGTAAGGCAAAAATACAGAATTGCAGTAGGACAACCATGGAAGTCCAACAAAGTAACCAAATAGCAGCTGGACCACAAAGATAGCCACAAACTAAATAAATGGAAGTCCAACAATTTAAACAAGTAGCAGCTAGACCACAAGAATAGCCACAAACAAAACAAATACTCAGACTTTTGCCACATGCAAATACTGGGTTTGCAACTGGTAGAGTTTTTCAAAAGTTACCATGAGAAAATTGGTCAACCATCCAATGTAAAGTCAGCTAATTCTAAAAAATTCCTGAACATTGATATTACATTTTCAGAATTAAGCTTTGCAGGTAAACTTTCTAATTATTTTTGCGGAATTTGAGTACTTTTTACACCTACTCCACTTTCCAATCATGTTTAATAGCTTTCTTCTCATAAGAATTATAGGCATTTTTTTAAAAAAAAATCTCTGTTTAATTTCCTTTACTTTCTTGGTTGGCATCTTAGAGGAGGAGGAAGGGTTCTGTCCTTTACCTTTGCAGGGCCTCATGTAGGTACACTAAAATCTTTACTGGTAGGCAGAGCAGACAAGCAAGGTTCAAGGGTCCAGCTAAAGGAACTAGACACATTCTTTTAGACAATCTATAAGGTCTCCACATCTTTTAAAGTGGCTCATGGGTAAACGTGCTTGCTACCAAGCTTGATGAGGTGAGTTTAATGCCTGAAACTCACCTGGTGAAAAGAGAAGGAGAAGCCCTCAGATCAGTCTTTGACCTTCACATATGAGAAGCCCTCAGATCAGTCTGTGACCTTCACATAAGAGAAGCCCTCAGATCAGTCTGTGACCTTCACATACGAGAAGCCCTCAGATCAGTCTGTGACCTTCACATAAGGGCCCTGGCGCCCTTCTCACCCCGCACACAAAATAAAAAGAACTGCCCTGCCATCCAGAGGGAACTAGAAGGACTTTCTGGATATAATGAAAATCAAGCAGACTAACAAGGTAATACCTGTGTTGCAGGCTCTGATTCTGCAGTGAGGTTTCTTTGGGGACCCTCCTCATGCTTCACCAAACAGGGACTACCCTCCTATAGAACAATTAAAACAGGTCAGTTTACTTAAATTAAACAAAGAAAAGTGATAGAGAATCCATTGCAGTTTACTCCCATTCAAAGGTTTCTATCAATTCAATGCATACTAAAAACTAAAGGCAAATCCTCTCAACCAGATGGGTTCCCAAGAACTACAAGTGTTCAGTCATCTGTACCTCACAGGAACTCCTTTCTCTCTACCACTGGCTACTAATAAGCTGGGTTCTAAGGAAAAAATTCCTTCTCTGTACAATAGCCAAAAGAAGAAAAAGATTAAAGAAATGTGGTATCTGTGATGCATTTGGACTCTCACACTTAAATTACTCATCAATGGTGAGTGTGCCTGCAGGGGGCTGGAGAGATTCCTCAGCAGTTAAGGGCACTTGCTGCTCTTTCAGGAAACCAGTGTTCAGTTTCAAGCACCCATGTTAGGGAAACTTATACCCACTTACTACACTTCCTCCAGGAAATCCAATGATGTCTCCTAACCTTTGCCCACATGTGCACAGAAGTCTCCCTCTTTCTCTCACTCATTCTCTCCCTCTCTTACACACACACACTCTGTTTCTCTCTCTCTTACACACACACACTCTCTCTCATACACACACACTCACACAGTCTTTCTCTTCTTCCCTCTCTCTCTCTCACACACACACCCAAGCCCCCACTCACACACATACATACAAAAGCACATGCAGCCATGCAGACATACTCACAAACATGCATATACAAATACACCTATACTCCCACATGAACACTCAAATAAAAATAAAAATCTTTAAATATTGTAATACAGGAAGGAATTTCAATTATGTTATTGTAAATAGGTCTGGCAAAATACCTCAGTATGTTTTAAAAAGGCAATATTTCCATAACCAAAATATCCCTGCATTTTATAAAGCAAGAAACCATATGTTCCCTTTTAGGTTGTGGCTTCCCGGGAAAGTTTCAGCATGTCTGTCTCTGGTGGTGGCTCCATGGCTTCTCCTTGACTCTGCCTTCTTTCTCCCAGCATTCACTTCAGTTTTCCCCACCTACCTATATTCTGTCCTGCTTAGGCCTAAGACAGTTTCTTTATTAACCAATGGTATTCACAATATACAGAGGAGAATCCCACATCAGTGATGGAGACTCAGGCAGTTCAGCCTTTAGAACTACCTGATTTTTACATGATTCACATTTGAACCTCACACAGCTTCATATTAATTTACTCTTCTTCATTTCTTTATGTCCTCTACCTCCATAAAGATTCCTTTTCATGTGTTTGAAATCTACTGTCACTCCCTCCTCCTTGGCTCATTCTAGCAGCACCCAGCATCAGTTACATCCAATTATAGTGCTTCAGATTGCTTTTATATGTATAAGAACAGCCAGCCCATCAGTACTTGATGTGATCCTTTCCAATAAAGGCTATGCACGTTGATCACACATAGGTCACAATCAGCTAATAGATGGTAGTATCTAATGCCTACTAAAAAACAAATGGATAAAACCACAGATCATGAAATACATATCAATCTTTTAAAATGTTCACACTCCTGCTTTCTCTGCATGACCATATATGGTCATGTTTTATAGAAGTTTCAATATTTTATTGAGTCTGCCATGCATGTCAGTTCCATAGGCATCTCGTCATGACTCGGGATCATGTATATGAAGCTGCTTTGTTTTTATTTTCTTTTGCATCGTTTTACGATTCCTGCTGTTGTCTACGCACAGATTTTCTTTTTTATCATGACTATTTACATACAGAAGCACAGCAAATATCTGTCACACTGATAGACTCTATTCATCATATTCCAACACTATTTGGAGTTGTTGCTGGTATTATGTTTCCTGTAATTCTTCATGAGAGTAGCTCGAATGAATTACAAATCTTCAAAATTTAAAAAAGATGTTTCATAGGGTGGTTGTGGAGCATGCTTTTAATCCCAGCCCTGGGGAGGCAGAGGTAGGTGGATCTCTGTGAGTTAGAGGCCAGCCTGGTCTACAAGAGCTCATTCCAGGTTCCAGGGCAGCCAGGGCTACACTGAGAAACCCTGTTTCGAAAACAAAGATGTTTTATTTTCAATCAGCATTCAATTAGTATATATGTGAGTATATATGTGTATACATAATTGTTTATGTGTGCCACATATGTGCATTTATGTGCTTCAAAATGTATGTGCACATGTGTATATGTGTGCCTAGAACATTTATCCTCATGCTTATCACTTTCATTGCTGCTGTACTTGGATAAAGGCTTTAATTAACTACCTTGTACAATATTTACAAATACTTATGTGTAAAATTGATTCTCCTTTAAGTGATAAGTACTAAAAATCTATCTAAAAATGCAAAAAAGGGTAAAAGTAGAGCTACTACCAAATGTTCAAAGGGATGAAGGGCAAGGAGCAGGTTGCAGGAGAGGGAAGTGAGATTCAGGATTGAAAACCATCCTCATTAACTTAAGCAGAATCCCAGAACAGGAGGATATGCATATATCCCTGTCAAGCTATCAGCCAGCGTTCCACATATTGTTACCCCTAACCATGCCCAGCAAGGCCTAGAGGGTAGTTAATGGAAGATTGCAGAATTGAGTATACCTGAGAATGTAGTTTTCATACATCATACATTATACTTGCTACTGCACAATGGTTTACTTTTTAAAAGACATCATTCAAAGTTAAAGAGCATTATGAAGTATTTACATTTACTGAAGGACTCTTAATTGCCAAAGAAGTGAGGAAAAACTAGCCAGGGAGAAGATTGACTTTTAACAACCAATTATAAAGTAGTGTCAATGTGGGAGGCAGATTAGTGCTTGGTACCTTAGTACACGTCAACAAAATTCTGTGGAGTGCACAGTACCAATAATAAATTAAAGATTAATATTAATCTTGACATTGTGAGAAAATAACAATTGCATAGCATGTTCCTCTTTCCTTAAGGAAATTAACAGAGGTAAAAAAAAGAAAGGGCACTATGTAGTACTGAAATGTACTTCCTGGGAGAAAGAATGCAGATTTGGGATCATAGGCTGGCTCAGTTTCCCCATGTAAAATGTACAAAGAGCAGGTTGAATGATGCTTACCATAGAAATGTATGAGTTAGGCATGCACAGTGGCTAGAGTCTATACTCTCAGAACTTCTGGTCTACCACAGGAAGATTATTGTGAGTTTGATGTCATTCTGGGCTACAATGAATTCTAAGTCAGCAGAGGATATGTAGAGAAATCATGTTTCCAAAAAAATCAAAACAAAATAGTGAGAATAAGTGGGGAGAAGTTTTTGATAATTCATAAGAAAGAAAGCAAAATAATGATTGTAGGAAAGTATGGATGTTTAATAAATAATGGAAAAATAAAAGAAAATGATAAGGAAATGTTTGCTTACCTCTGCAGAATCTGTAAACTGAAGCTATGAGAGGAAATTTTATTGATAGTTACACAGTAGTGCCAAGCAGGTATGTGTAAACCACTAATCTCTGAGACCATGTGAGCTGTGGCTGCACAGGACTGAGTTGAAGAGGCTAGACTGGAGAGAGTTCTAAAGTTTGGTTTCTCAAGGAATAATACCAGCCATCTCTCAGTATGTTTGATCATACATGTAACCTTCTATTTCCATATTTATCCCAATCTACACATGAAAATAAAATGCAAAATGTCTGTAATCCTTGGTTGCTGCTTAACAACAGCTGTGGGAAAATGAGATGGAGAGAAAACTAGCTTTGCTGCCTCAGTTTCATCCAATTTTTTAATACTATCATCTAATTGAAACTATTTTAAAAATAAATAAAAATGCCCGAAATCAGCTTCAGAGGTTCTCAGTGTTTAGGACAAAACATTGACAAGAGACGTTCTGGCTGGATGTACTCAAATATAATTCATTTTAGGAATCTTCTTACAGATTAACTGGATCCTGGGCACCTTATTGGCTGATCCAGAGATGTTTGGCCATATGGAAACTAGAAAATCATTGTTATATCCTCTATTGAAAAGAAGCCACCTACTAAATTCAGTCTGAAGAACAGCACTGGTAATACTCAGAGGCAGGTTTTAATTTCTGTATTCTCCCCTGTGCTGTCCAGTGTGAGCTGTGATCAGCAGCACTCACTCACACAACCAATCCCTAATCACACACTGGGAAACTGCATGTGTCTCCCCCACTTCTGTTTAGAGTGCGAGGGATTGTTTCTGCCCTCAATACCTCACTCCTACCCTCACTCCAGAATGTGAGTTTTCATTTTCCGATCCCACATAGCTACCCACTTTAACTGCTAATGATGTTTCAAAGACCTTTGATAAGAATCTCATTGTTCATATTTGACTGAAACTTTATTCTTTCTTTGGTATTTTAACCAACTCTACCTATCTCTGTTATGGTGAATTAATACCAAATAAAGACACTTACTGAAAATTACACACTATGAGGTTTCTTAAGGGCAGATTTTAGGTTTTCTCACATCAGAATTAATGCAATTCTAAAAACATAAATAATTTCATTTGGAAATTTGACCATAGTTATAGAAACAATCAGTGAGTTGAAATAATATTTATGAAGATGACATTTGCCCTTAATATGGTCTATAGATACAATCCCTACCAAAATGATAGCAGACAGGATTATTGATATAATCGAGCTGATCATATAAATTGCAAGATTTTGCAATGGGCTCAGAATAATCCATTTGGCATTACAATGTGATGACAAAGTTTTAGGATTTTAATTTCCTATTCAGAACTTATCTGAAGTACTAAGATAATTAGTACTTCCTTAGGGACGAGCACACCAACTGGTTATATAATACCAAATGGTAAACCCTGAAGCTTTACATTCAAATAACATTACAGACTGAGCATATTGTACTCATATATGTAGGAATATATATATGCATATTTAAAAGAGAGCATGGAGGGATTTACAAAAGAGGTTAGAAAAAGGAGATATAATTATATTATAAATATATTATACTCTCAAAAAATAATGAGTATTAATCATAGTTACAGTTATATGAAGTAATAAAAAGATACTTTGGAGGAACATAAATTATAGACATATAGAATCCAAAGCAATATGGAAAGCAGAAAAATTAACTCATACTTTTCATCAATTAGCTTTTGATAAAGGGAATAAATATTTGATGTATAAAAGGTAGCCATTGCATAAAAATGTGACAGTTATGATACTTGACTGAATAACCAAATGAAGAATAAAAGAGAAGGCTCATCAGGAATTGCAAGCCTAAAGGTTGGAGTACAAGGAAACAAAGTAATTCTTGTGTTCTTAAAATAATCATTTAAATTAAGTTCTCTTTCCTGTCAGTTTATATATCCAATGAAAGAAACAAGAGTGGAGCTTGACTCTTCATCTGCATGTACAATGATGTTGAAAGTGTTTTCACATTGCTAGACTGTAATAACTGTAACATTTTCATAATGTTAGGGTGCTGTTACTATGAGTTTAGACAGTTTAACTAGAGAATAGCTCCCGTGGGTGCAAAGGTCCTCCAATATTCATTTAGCTAATGGGAAAATGTCAGAAATGTAGCATCCCCAAATGTGGGCATGTGGAAAGGAGTAAACCTCAGTGCTTATGGTAAATGGTACCCAAGCTTTGTATTTGGGTGATCAGATTACACTCAACATAGATGACACTAGATAGGTGCAGCCCATGGAATACAGTTTAAAGAACAATGGTTTAGAAAAAGTGTAGCTCCATGGTATATTATCCAGTAACAAGTTACCTTTTCTTCTATTGTTGTAGTTAAATATTAAAATGGTAATTCCTATGTAAGCTCCTGTAGTAGTGGTGGCACATTTCATATGAACTTGATAATGGGTTCAGGACATCTATTTCCAGAATTTGACATTTATTATACGATAATTTAATATATGCATTCATATATGCATGAGCATGCATACATATACATAGCTGGATGCATGTAATTAAGGCATGTAATTAAGGACTGTGAGGCTCCAATAAGCTTACATTGATCTCAGTAATTGCTAAGCTTCCTACATAACAGTCATCAGGCCCAATGAAAGCTTTTACAAAATCCCTCAGCTTTATTGATTTAGAATGCTCCAAATAGTTGTTAAAAATGTGACTAATATCCCCAGATAATTTTGTAATTATTTCTATTTGAAAGCCACTGTTAGTAAAATATACCTCTAGAACAGAATTCCTGGAGTATATGAAAGGAACATATCAGTTGTGTAGATCCAACTGTGGAAACGCTGAGGTAGCATTTCTGCTAAATCCTGTGCAACCATCTTTCCAAGTGTTCTCTAGATGATGCATTCTGAAGTCACAGATTAGAACCTCTGATCCAAAACTTGAAAATGGCTATTCACACCGTACCACTAATCCCTCCTTTTTAACACCTGAGGCATTTGCTTAGTTAACATTTTCTCTGGGTCTGTAGCTCTGACTGAGTACTCTTTACAGTAGGAATTACAGCTTCTGGAAGGTTGAGACACTAAACACCAATGTGTACTAAAGTAAGACTGATGTGGGAGTCCCCTCTATGTGCTGTGATTAACATTAATGAATAAAGAAACTGCCTTGGCCTGTTGATAGGGCAGAACTTAGGTAGGAGGAGGGACTGGACTGAATGCTGGGAAAAAGAAGGGTGGAGTTAGAGAGACGCCATGGAGCCACTGCCAGAGTAAGACATGCCAAAACATTAGCCAGTAAGCCACAGCCACGTGGCAATACACAGATTAATAGAAATGGGTTAAATTAAGAAGTAAGAGTTAGCCAATAAGAAGCTAGATATAATGGGCCAAGCAGTGATTTAATGAATACAGTTTCTGTGTGGTTATTTTGGGGCTGAGCAGCTGGGGGACTGGGACAAACAAGCAGGCCCTCCTCCAACATAAGGCTACTGAAGTAAGGCTAGAGACAGTATTCATGTTCGTACCAGTGAAGACAGTGCCAGAAAATGACAAGGTTATAGGAACTGTCAAAGGGAGAGAAGCTTATGAAGGAGAAATCTACTAGTAGGAAGGGGGCATAATAATAACACACACACACACACACACACAGACATAGACACAATTTTGACAGGTCCAACTTTTTGTAAGAAGGTAAGGCAAAATGATGCTCAGAAAATCAATGAACAAGACAGAACTTTTCAACTTGTTATATAAAAGATAAATACCTTCCTACAAATGACACTTGTCTAGTTTGTCAATTGACAAATGTTTGAAAACATTGTATTATTGAAACTAAATTCTCCAATGAAGGAATCCAAGTCCTTACTTTGTGGTTCCTGATTAACTTATGGGTGAGTTTCCCACCACTTGCTGTGGTCTATACTGTATCCAGAGTGCACTGGCATATTTTCTGTTTGTGAAAATTCACTCCCATGGGCTAAAATCTATCCTTACTCCAGACCACTGCAAAGGCATCCTTTCCTACGCATAGTCTTCTGGACTCTCTAGGGAAGTCAGTTGCAGACTGTTGATTTCTACTCCTGATCAGCTTTACATCCTAAATTCTATGGTTTAGATATATGGTTCTATAAACAAAGATACAGTTGCAAACATTTTGAAAAAACTTTTTAAATTTACTTTTTTTAAAAAATATCATGTGCATTGGTGTTTCGCCATGGGTTTTGGGGTCCCCTGGAACTGGAGTTACAGACAGTTGTGAGCTGCCTTGAGGGTACTGAAATTGAACCCAGGCTGACTGGAAGAGCAGTCAGTGTTCTTAACCATTGAGTCATATTTCCAGCCTGATTTTTTTTTCCAAAAATGCATGTTGGAAGCTAGCAGAAGAGAAATACAAGTACCAATTTATTTGGTTTTCCTTCTTACTTATTTACTTTAGATATTGACCAATTTCCTTCAGCCATGGGTAGTCTCAGTATATAATTTCTATTTGGATTAGAGCCTGTATCTGAATCTGTTTAACAAAAATATCATTTGTTAGAGGCATCACAATAGATCTAAAACCTTCATCCTAACAGAATTCAAGGGTTGATGTTTTATTTTTCATTGCACTTATTAAGAAGGAACCCTCGCCCCTCCTACCTCCCCAACAGTTCAGGTTCCTATCTGTTTATCATATGAAGGTGGAGGATCTCTCTTGGTCCGGTATGTTGTTCTATAACAGCAAATTAGTTTTTCTTAGGTGGTGAATACTATGGAATCTTTTTTGTTTGCTTCCTTGTTCTGCTTTAACCCTGTGATTGCTGTCTATCTTGCTGTTGTAAGAATGATGTGGGGTTGGTGCGGCACCGTGGGTTGCACAGCAGAATCTGGCTATAAAATCAAGAAGAGTATCTACCTGATGCTGTTTAGGCAACATCTGTGCCATTACATGGAACGTTATAGAGCTTAGAAAAAAGACTCCCCCACCACAGAGAACATTTCATAATGGTGTGAGCTACCACTGCCAAATGTTGCGTCCTTTCCACACCACTTTAGGTTATTCTTACATCTTGAGGACCACACACAGAGGTTCTCCTCGTCTCTTCCTTTGTTGACTGAACTCGGAAGCTCTCATGGTTTCCTAGAGAACTTTTCTGTGACTGGGGAGAGATACACAGAAAAAGAAAAAATGCATATCATTAACAATGAGAGAAATAGGTTTTCACACAGACATGGATTTATGTGATTATATGATATAAAATACAGTGCCATCTTCACATTCTAAAAAAGAAAATAGACATTATTATACAATACATCATTAAAAGGTGCCTTACAATTCTTTTCTTTGAAATTAAGAACAATAATTTGTTAAATTTTTACATTTGTGAGGCCTAATGGAAATTTCCCATTGGATATGCACATTTCTCAAATACTAAGCTTTTACTTATTGATTTCCATTTCTCAAAAGACAGGAATCTTGCCCTTCTTTATATTAATCCCCAGCTTGTCCAAGATACAATAAACACATGCTGTTACGTTTACTCAACTAGACAGAAAATACCTTGCAACATTACAGAAGATACCTAAAGGGTTACATGGATTCTGTTCTTTCAAAGAGCAAGCTGTTTACCTCAGGGAACTGAAATATCATTATAACATTCATATCATTAGGAACACTAAGAGAGAAAAATACTCTGGCTGAAAGACAGGTATGAGTAATGTGTAACTCACTATGAGAAGGATCATGGTTGTCCACTAAGAAGTGTGGGCATGAGTTTCTTAGGCACAACTCACTTAAATATAATGCTGTCCTCATAAATCTGGAGAAGTCATGGTTAGGGGGGATAAATATGAATTCATAAGTGTGATTTCTTGAGTTTAAAGCTTTGGTTGCAATGGGCTACATAGGCGAAATATTTGAAGATTTCAACATCTGGGTTCCAAGAAGTTCAAGAGTAGAACAGAATCTGGGCAGAGTACAAGAAACCCAGCCAGGATCTTCAGTTATTCTATGTGGTTCTCCCATAGATGTCTACAAATAACTGCACTCATTCATAAGAAAGCATTCTCACAAATGTAGTGTGGTAAAAATTATTGAAAAAAATTAATAAACATGATAGAATGTTTATTGCAAGTGAGACTAATAAAGTTTATGGAATATTAGCAAATTCATAGAAAATAAAGCACTCTAGTTCATTTAACAGTTCCAATATCAATTTAACAAGGTGTTGAGCTTTGGGTGAAAACAGTAATTAATTAATTTCCCTTGGTACCTAAGCCTAACTTCATTGAAGTCTAGAAGGAATTGAGAGTTGTATTTTTTTCTCCCCTAACTTTGTTTAAAAGACATAAATATACAACTCTCTTTTGCACTTTCTAAGGAACAGAAAAGAAAATGCTATCAGTGACATCCTTATGCTCATCTCAGCAGCACATATACTAAAATTGGAATAATACTGAGAAGATTAGCATGGCCCCTTCATAAGGACGGCACACAAATTCATGAAGCATTTCATATTTATAAAAAAATCCTCTCTTTCAGCATCATTGGGAATGAATTATAAGAAGTGTTTGAAGATACCATGGAGATCAGATTTGTCTGCAAGGATGGGAAGAGTGAGGGATTGTTCATATTGAGTTTAAGGCAGAAGCTTATGCAAGGGAAGACTATGAAGAAAAGTAGGGGGCAGAAGCTGATGGGAAGTATGTTTCACTTTACTACACCGTAGAGAAAGGACAAAGGCTACTACGACCATACCACCCTGAACGTGCCCGATCTCATCTGATCTCGTAAGCTAAGCAGGGTCAGGCCTGGTTAGTACTTGGATGGGAGAAAGAACAAAGGCAGGAGAGAGCTGGAAAGAGTAGCACTTGGAGGGTGAATCAGAAGCTTTGCTTGATGTAACCTTTTCGACGGTGCAACAGAAGAAACTCTTCAGGAAGTACTTGAGTAAGCAACTTTTATCAAACTCAAAAAGCAAATTTAAAGGGCATACATTTATAGAATTTGCTTCATTTGAAGATGCTAAAGAATCTATAAACTTCTGAAAAAAATTGGAAATCAAGGGCAGAGGATCAGATTGGAGTTACAAAGACCAATTGCAAGAAGTCAGCCACCCAAACCTCTGTTTGTCAAAGGTCTGTCAGAGGATGCCACTGAAGAGACCTTTAAAGAATCATTTAAGGGTTTTGTTCAAACAAGAATAGTCACTGATTGGGAAACTGGTTCATCCAAAGAGTTTGACTTTGTAGAATTCAATAGCAGGAAAGACACAAAAGCTGCTAAGGAGGCTACAGAAAATGGAGACAAACATGGGACTGGGCCAAACCTAAGGGTGAAGGTGACTTTGGTTGTCTAGGCGGAGGCAGAGGAGGTTTTGGAGTTTGAGGTAGGGGGTCAAGGAGGACTAGGAAAGTTTGCTGGCAGAAGCCATAAGACTTTGGAAGTAGAGGAGGATTTATTCCCAGGTGATAGAGGAGAAGGGAGAGACTTCAAGTTGCCAGGAAAGAAAATGAAGTTTGAACAGTTTCTTCAATCCCACTTGTTTCCTCTTTGTTTGAAAGAAAGGGCTCTGGGGTTTCTCTGTTACCTGTTCTGTGATTGAGCCTTGTGAGGACATTCTAATACAGTCGTCATGTGGTCTACTTGGAATCCATATAGATAACACTTCGAGAGAGATACCCTGTTGGTTTTGACCAGTTATTCATATAAACTTTTAAAAGTTGAGTGATAGGGCTTACCCTTACCTGTACATTTTGAGTTTATATTCTTTCATCTCATGTATGAAAACATTTTTTCTTATAAATATTTTTTCCTTTTTTCTTTTCATTGGGGGCTGTAAAGAAATATTTTATTGTGTGCGTTTTTGATTCAGTGACTTTAGGGCAAATTAAAAATCTTATCCGTTTAAAATAAAGAATGATCCTCTTACACTCTCGTCAATCTCTTTGATACACTTTGAAGATAGCAGATGACAAATGGCCCCAATCTCTGCTCTGGGATAAGTTCCTTTGGGGATGTGAAGAGTAAAACATGCTGTTTTTATCATTATGATATCTACCCAGTCAGTCATCTGGTAACTTGATTCAAGAAAAAACACATGTGCCCATGCATCATATGCACAACTGGTACCTGAAGAGTCTGGAAGGAACATTGAGTTCCCTGGAAACTGAGTCACAGATGGTTAGGAGCCATCATGTGGATGCGAAGGATCAATCTCAAGTCCTCAAGCTCAGTTATACTCCTAACTTGGAGCCATCTCTCCAGTCAAAAAAAAACCACATCCTTAACAAGAGCCAAACATGTATTTGTTCCAGGAAAAATCAGTAGTGTATCCACCACCTTCTTCCCATCACCTCCAATTCACAGATGAAATGAAGACAAGGTTTAAAGTAAGAGGCCATAACAAACATTAATACTGAGAATGACTGTCCCTGAGAGTCACAATGAGGAAAAGAGCTGAAAAACATAAAGAATGCATTAAATTACACTAAGTGTAATTTTCCCACGGGTTTCCAATATTATCTTTCAGTTGAGCAAACAGATAACTCTATAACAATTTTATTTCATTGTACAACAGTTACCACTGTAAAATCAATAATTATATGTAACTTTCAGCCTCTGTCAACGTCTACATGCACAGAGGTCCCACATATCTACATTTGTTGTTCCTAGGACATATATTGTATTCATAGGCCTTATCCACATATGATTCATAAATAAAATTTACAGGTTATAAATCTGTAAAGGGCTGGAGGGGGTGAGAGCTCTTGTTGCTCTTTCAGAGGACCCAGGTTTGATTCACAGCACCTGCATGTTGTCTAACAACCATGTATAACCCTGTGTCCAGGGTACTCAACAGTCATGCATGTGGTACATGTAGATATATGCAACAAAAGCTTTCATGCATGCATGCAAAGTAAAAAAAAAATCTAAAGATAAAAATTTAAAAATCTGTAGAACGTATTTGGAAAATGTCTTCTGTGGTTGAAGGCTCATCAGACTTCATGGGAACCACAGCCTTTTCTTGTGGCTCTATTATACATCTGTAATACATTCTTTTATACATCAGAGTGCAGTCTCCAGAGCAAAGCATATTCATCATTGAACCTTTGGAAGATAGTAGATATTTTGTGATCAACTAATTATTGTTTGTCATTTTCTTTCAGCTTTTTTATGACTTATACTTAAAATAGAAACAAAATAAAGCTAAAGAAAAGTACAGAATCATAAAGTGACTAGGCATGCATAAGGCTGAAGAAATTCTTGCAAAATGAATCAGACTAATTCAAAGGCAATTTAAATTATGTCTAGCAGCTCTGAGTGAAAATGTTTACATACACTCTAATGTATTGCAATATAATTACAATTAAAAGAGAGCACAGCTTAATTTAATTTAATTTTACTCCTAGAAGCACCATTTGGTTCTTAAGAAATAGTCATTATTCCTTCTCTTTTCCACTGTACCAGTAATGGTGTCCTTCCCTTCATTCAGTGGTATGTAATGGTTTGGAGTGTCACAGTCCCTGAGTGATTGAAGACAGAGGCACACACCCAGGTCATTTCATAGTAGCTTCATGAAGAAACAGTTGCAGCCAGACGAAGAAACAGGCTGTAAACACTTAGCTATGTGTAATCTGTGGCAGGCTTTGTTCTGCTTTCTCATAAGAAATCCACTTTGGTAGTCAAGGTGCCATGTCTTCTAGAACACTGGCTTTTATCTTCCCAAGGCTCGTTTCTGCAGCTGTATCAACACAATTTTTAATATGGCTTATATTACTATTTCTGATGTATAAAACTGAGACTTTAATTTTAGTGTACTCATTATATCCCTAATAATATGAATGATTAACTATATTTTATGTAGATATTTTATATTTTAAGAATATTCTGAGATTTGGAGCTGAGTTGGCAAATAAAAATGAATTAAATGAAAGTTTTGATTTATTATCTATCCCTCTGTCATCTTTCTAGCCTCTATCATTTATCATCTGTCATCTGCTATGAACTGCATCTACCTACCATCTAGATTATATC
Organism: Ondatra zibethicus; assembly: GCA_004026605.1. Taxonomy (NCBI): domain Eukaryota; kingdom Metazoa; phylum Chordata; class Mammalia; order Rodentia; family Cricetidae; genus Ondatra; species Ondatra zibethicus. The sequence continues at coordinate 28,536 of PVIU01006634.1, forward strand.
TATTATAAATCTGTTTACCATAGATCTATATTATACCATCTACCTCCTTTATATCTATCTAAAATATAACTAGGTCTATCTATCATGTACCTATCATCTGTCTATCCTTTATCATTTATCTATCTATCTATATCTATCTATCTATCTATCTATCTATCATCTATCTATCTATCTATCTATCTATCTATCTATCTATCTATCTATCATCTATCTTTAGAAAAGAAAAAGCCTGTGAAGATAGAACCTGCAGTGTGCACTTCTCAAATGGGATCATGCAGGGAAATGTTCTCAGTTTACGATGCACAAACACAGAAGCTGCTGTAATGTTTGTAAAGAAGGTCTAGTGTTTATCATGAGCTGCTCTCAGAATTTTTGGTCTTGCGTTTGCCAGGATATAGAATAAAAGTTATGGGGCCATCAGCTTTTTCACCAGAGTTCCAGAGAGAAGCAGATAAGACCAGTCACTGAGGACCAGGTTTGGATTCCCAATGGGAAGCCCAGAGGAGTTCAGTCTGCAACTGTGAACGTGAATCCAAAGTGCCAATGGGGATTCCATGATGTTAGAGATGCTTAGAATATATGAGCATCTACTAAGGAGAACTGCAGGCACTATGTGGAAACAGCTCAAGAGATCCGATGTGCTTCCACACGGTAACACCAGGGACAGGAGGTGTGGATTCTTAGGTGGACTTGAGTGCTGATATTGCTGCCTTGGTTTCCATACTCCAGATCTGAAGCTGTGGGGGTCTGATCATTGTTTTATCAGGTTTCATTATTGTTTGGTTTGGACTATTCTTTCTCTCTTCTTGCTTCTCATTTGGGAGTGTTCACACCATATCATTGTACAGTGGGAATGTGTAACTTGTAAGAGTCTCAAAAGAGACTTTGATATTTTGAGTTGTGTAAGACTGTGGATAGTCTTCATGTTTGAATAAACACATTTTAACTATGAGATGACTGTGATCCTGTGGTGTTCCAGTGTGTGATGTTGTGTTTTAAATGTGAAATATCCTCTATAGGTTTATAGGGTTGGGTATTAATCACCAGCTAGTGACACTGATTTCAGAGATTTTTGAGACATAGGATGCAAAGCTGAGCTGGCTCAGCCATAATCCGCCATTGCCAGATCTTTGAAGATTGTAGTTCAGAGCCATTTTGCATTCTACACTTTGCTTCCTAATCCGACATTGTCTGAAGTGCTCTAGCGCCATGTTTCTGTCACCATGAACTCTTCATGCCTAAGCTGACATCATGACTGAATCAACCAAACCTGCCTCGCCGCGATGGACTCAATCACACCTTCCCGACACATTGGACTCCCACCTTCCAGGAAATGATGGATGCTGCTTTAAAGTCATGGGACACGATCACTACTTCCTTGTTCAGGTTGCTTCCTGCAGGTATACAGTTTCCATGGTAAGAAGTGTAATTAATGCATGCATTATCTCCCGTCCATCTCCAACTTATTATCATGTGTTTTTGTTACATTGTGTGGGACGTTTTCATCCTATTAAGTTTACAAAAAGCAAAGGATAAAAAGATGACAGTACCACAATCCTCACTCATAAATTTGTCAAGAAAAATTAATTTTACTTTGTTTTTATTTAAAATTAAAGCAACCTAAAACAATACTTTTAACAAAAGGAATACTGTACCACATCATCATTGTGACTATCCATACAAAAAAGTGAAAAATCCTTCATTATATAAAGCTTTGTGCTTAATTAAGAGAATGATTACATTGAAACCTAAGGAATATAATCCAGAAACTACCTTTTGTCTCTATGACATAGAACTTAGAAAAAACAAAAGCTGTACTAAGTCTGTTGAACATCAGAATGAGAACTGACCTTTTGAACAAAATCCAGAGTGCACTTCTATATTAGCATGTAAATAAGATGGAAGTCAGACAATATATTTATCTTTGTATGGCTTGTAGTTATGATTTCCTGCCTATGACATCAACTCACCTTGGTTGTACTGTGCTGTTGTGGTCATTATTGTTGGAATGCAAGAACCCAAATTTAGAAAAGCATTGTCTTCTTTAGAGAGCTGTTGCTTCAACAGCTATTGTTTGCTTGAATGAGGACAATTCTGGTTAATGTTGACCCAGCCCAGGAATTCTCAGCTCACTTCAAAGGCCAAAATAAAGCTTAGCAGATTCCCACAGAGGAAGTGTCACATTGCCAGGTCTCACAATTCTAGCCTTAAATTTGTGAGAATTTCTCCTAGCAGCAAATGCCAGAGACTCATTTTCTCAGCTTTCAATACGTTTCATGATTCTTTTCAAGACAAAATAATATAAAACTCTTTTAACAGGTTATCCAAAGCTATTGCTTCTCTAATAAAAAATGACAAATCCCAAATATATAAAAAAGTATCAAAATCCAAGGCAAACATTTTGAAAACCTCCATTTAAGGTATTATATTGTAAAGAATGGCATAGAATCTTTATTAGGACACAACAACATAACATTTCTAGAATAATATGTATATAGCTGAGTTGGGTCTATGCATTATTAGCATACATAATACATATGTGGCAATTTTATAATTTAAACAGACTCTCATTTTCTTGTCTCTTTCATTGATGTTTGTTTTTATGAGGGTCCTCTGAAGATTGAACATACACCTTGTGCTTTACTTAGCCAAAAATATTTATCACAAAAATGTAGCTTTAGATAAAGCAGATGTTTTCTAGAGTTTGTGTATATTTTATTAAGTATATGTCAGTTGAAAGAGGTGATGAAATAACAATAGTCATATATATTTGATGGGGATCCTCTGTCAGACCATGATCTTTAAGAGGTTAGACCAGTTTAGAGTGTGACCTTTTGGGTACCCAGAGAAAACCACCCACCCAGGGTTCTCTCTCTCTCTGGTTCCTGTGCTACACAGCTGAGGTTGGACTTTTCATTCCTGTTTCATGAGTTTACCCCTTATAATAAAGAAAATATAACTGAAATATTTTGGAGTTAGCTTGGGATTCTTTGACCTGTGTCCTCACCCTCAATGTTTGGCTCCCAATGTGGGGTTTGGGGACTGGTACACCCTCTTGTAGGGACCCACTCAGCTCCAGCTAGCTGCCGCAGGGATTCTTTGACTCACATCCTCACCTTCAACATTCTTGCCTAATCTCAGGTAATGAAAAAAATGGGGAAAGAACGAAAGGTTAGTTTTTAAAAAACTGGAATTGAACAAGGAGGAAGAGTGTTTCCTGAGAGGTGGACACAGATGCTGTACAGAGTCAGTGGCATTGGAGGAGACACTGAGAGATGTTGGGTCAAGACTAGCTTTGGGAGACAATTTCTCCAATGAGGTGGATTGTTAGAGCAGCACACCATGGGAAAAGTTTTCCATTTGAGTAAGGATTGTGGAGATGACTTCTCTGAAAGAGAATCTGTCACTTTGTTTAAGTATCTTAATTTAGTTCCTTTGAGCCCTGACCAACAATGAGATTGGAGATATTCTAAAGTCTGTGACAATGTCTCATGTTTTTCTCTAAATCTCTCACATCTGTCATCAAGGCCAACAACAGTAAAAAGTTTGATATCTTTTGGCAATGTAGGGAAATGCTGGCTTATTGCAAATAGATCCCGAGGAAGGGAGATTTTATCCTGGTTCTTAAACATGGTACTGGGATCGAATATTCATTGTCTCAGCAAAATCAAATTATGTTTTGATGTTTCTGCAGATGGTGATTTTTTCCAAAGTGTAAGAGCCCAGCAACCCAGCCATAAAACCTTCAACCCTGAACCTGTCCTATTTGCAGAGCTGGAGGAATAGGAAGAAAAAGGATTATAGGAATCAGAGGGGTTGAGAACACCAGAGCATGGCCCACAGAATAAACTAAGCAGGGTGTATGCTGTGAATACCATTGATTAATAAAAGAAACTGCTTTGGACCATAGCAAGGCAGAACTTAGCTAGGCGGGGAAAACTAAACTGAATGCCGGAAGAAAGAAGGGTGGAGTCAGAGAGAAGCCATGTAGCTCAGTGGGAGACAGATGCTAGAAATTTACCTGGTAAGCCACAGCCACATGCTGATACACAGATTACTAGAAATGAGTTAAATTAAGTTGTAAGAGTTAGCCAAAAGAAGTTAGAGCTAATGGGCCAAGCAGTGATTTAATTAATACAGCTTCTGTGTGATTATTCCAGGCTGAGGAGCCAGGAATGAAACAAGTGGCCTCCTTACAATAGAAGGGCACACAGGGACTCACAGTGATTGGCGGGGCAGTCATGGAGCGTACATGGGTCTGCACTAGGCACTCTGCACACATGCTGTGGTTTTCTATTTGGGGATGTCTCTGACTTTTTTACCTGCTCATGTGACCCTTTTCCTCTTACTGGGTTGCCTCATCCAGTCTTGATATGAGGGTTTATGCCTAGTCTTATTTCACCTTGTTATGTTCTGTTCAGTTGATATCAGTGGGAGGCCTACTTTTCTGAAGGGAAATGGAGGAACAATGGATCTAGGGGATAGGGAAAGTGCTGGAGAACTGGGAGGAAAGAAAGGAGGAGAGGTTATGGTTGGGATGTATTGTATGAGAGAATAAAAAACAAATATCCTCCCCCCAAAAACCTAAAAAGTCCAGTTCTTTGTTCTCTCAATATTCTCTTCATACACTTAAATCAGATGTTAAACATGACTGAGTAGTTCCAACATCTTTACACATTCTCCTTTTCAACTCAAATGGTGTAATGTATTCCTCTCAGGTTTTATCTTCTATGTGTTATTGCTATAGTAAAGGAAAAGAAGGAAGAAGAGGAGGAAATGATGAGAAGAGACAAATAAGAATAGGAGATGAGAGGATAAAATGGAAAAAAGCCATTCTTAGAGACCTCTCTGTGCGAATTGAAGTTTCCTAGAAATCATTTTAACATCATGAAGACTTGCTTGGTTATAGCCAAATGATTTCCACTTGGGACACCTGGTAAGAGAAGCCCTTGACCTCATGAGTTTAAGCCCTACTTAAGCAGCAAAGCATGGCTCCATTTATAAAATCAATCAAATAAAGAAATAATTTTCAAGGAGCATAGTGACATGTCTGAGAAGCTGCAAGTGTGAAGCTCAGTTCTCAGATGAGATAATGCGGTGTGATCCAAGAAAACAGCCAACCATTTGCCAAGATGCTTTAAGACTTCTGCTTCCCTAATTCTCAAAACACCTGAGTACTTCTTTTACATTTCAACAGAAAATGAACTCACTGTTGTTCTCTTCTTCCCTGGGTTACCCCATTAGGAATATAGCTTTAGCATATTTTAACATATAACCTCTAGAGTTCCCACTCCAGGATAGTTCTTAAATTGAAGAATTACAAAACATCTCAGTACCTTGTTGGTTCCTACCATTCCGGCTTTGAATTGCTTGCCAGTTAGATAATTACTGGGAAAGAAATACAAATATTCTCATAGGGGATTTGTATAATGTATTTATTAGTAAAAAAGAACAAGCACACCATTCCCCAGAAACTATTCGCTTGAGTATTAAAAATAAAGCCCCAAACAAAACAACAATAACAGAACAACACAACTCTTGCTTTTACTCAATTTTCAGTTAATACAGACAGAAAATAGCCTATCAATAATGATGAAGTCCTACTGAATTATGAAGGGTGAGTATGCTTAGCAGGTACAGTCTCTCAGGGCTCTGTGTTCCCTGCATCCTTAGCCTCACTGTCCCCCAGTTCAGTTTGCCTTCCAAGCCCACTTTTCATCTTCATTGACAGTGCAGGGTGTTTTTCTTCTTGTCCTCATGTGTAGCTCCAGCCCATTCCTCACCAGGTCCATCATGAAGACATTTCCAGGCATGAGGGTCCTTTGGGGATTCTAGGGATGGGGAGCTCACAATATTTAGCAGTGTTTCTATGGGAAAGGATAGTAACATAAAATGTGCATTCATATTGTAATATATCCTCATATTAAGAATGATAAAATCTGAAGGATGACATTTATAAGAAACCTTATCTTTTCAGGCAAATGTATAGAAATTTAGGCAATGTCATTTCTTTTTCTTAAATTTTCTTCTGCATTTATATTTACTTATTTATGTATATTGTGTGTGTGTGTGTGTGTGTATGTTTATAGATCAGAGGACAATTTGTAGGAGTTGGCTCTTTCCTTCTACCATGTAGGTTCTGGGGGTCAACCTCAGTTTCTTATGCTAGTGACAGTGCTTTACCTTGCTGAGTAGTGACTGAATCCTGTTGGTTTTGTTTCTCCAAAATCAGTGTTCTTGAATCTCCTGGGGCACTAGCCTGGACTATACTTCCTGGCCTTTTAAAGCTGCAAGTGACAACTCTCACCTTCTGAAGAATTGTTCTAGAACACAGAAGCTCCGGGAGTCTTACATGTAACTGGCACCCTTTCCAGACTGTGCCCCTTTTTGCTGTTTTGGGTACACTGAGAAAATCTAGGTTTATCTTCCTATTTCAGTGAGTATACTGTTGAGAATTCCCCTTTTCCATGAAGCATAAAAATTCAAAGTATGCTTCTTACTTAAAAATATTTTTATGAAGAACGAATGTATCACGGGGAGAGCATATTTCTTTTAAAAATTTTTTATTAGATTTCTAATAAAGTGTATTTCACAAATTTGAAATGTTGAGCCATCCTTTGTAACAAAATGAATAATTTAAATATTAAATTTTGCTGACAAATGGGAGAAATGTTCATGAAAGAGAAACAGATTAGGAATAAAACAACTGCAAAATATATTTCAGTTTGAGTTGTCAGAACAAGAGGCAAAGAAGGACGTGCTTTGCATACTGGTAAAGGGTGAATTCATTAAGAAAATGTAAACATGTGCACACACACAACATAAACACTATCATGTATGCACATGTATGTATACATATACATACATGCATACTTAATCATGATGTGTAATGTATGTGTCTAATATTAACTAGGACATGCCAAAACAAAGAAGTGACTAGTATCTAACAAAATAAAGACTGATGCTCTTTTTCCTAATGTATTTTCCAACAGGTTCTCCCAGATCCTAAACAAAGCAATCCTTAGGAAATGGAAAGGGTACTGATAGTGACTGTTTAAATCCTCACTGTTTAGCTCTGCTCTTTTTTCCTCGAAGGCTGTTTGCTCTTAGCAATGGAAAGTCCAATGAAGACATCTGCTGGAATTAGTTTATCTTCCAGCCTATACTCTCTAAGTGCTCTGGCAGATGAGCCAATATAGCAGAGCCTGGGGAAAGATTATAGTGTTTCAGATTGAGAGCCCACAAACCAGAAAACAGATTCTTCTTCTTGGCAAGAATCTGATTTTCCAGAGATTCAGATTCATTATCAGTCAGTAGCATGAAGGATTCTTTTAGTTGTAAAAATTAATTAACTATCATGTAATATACTGTATTTCCTCTGAAACAATAGAAATTATACATTTAAATCATGTCATATATTTCAAATGTGTTTGATAAAAATATTTCTGAAAAATTGCTGAAAATATGAGTATGTATATTTGAAGAAAATATTGAGTGATGTAAGATTTAGGAACCATGGAAGTAATGACACATACACAATAATTTCTACATGAAGGACATCAAATACAGAAGCTAGTGTGTGGCTATAATTTTTGAGAAGCATTATTATACCTCAAAATAAGGTTTTAGAGTGTATAAGAGAAGAAATACACTGATATTATTTAATTTGAACAAAGTTTGTGTAAAATAGGTGACATTAATGACATTAGCTGCCACTTTCCTTTTTAATCACTCATGCAGCAAATATTTGTTGATCTCTGCACAGCACTTTCTGATCTGGGATTCTTGAATATATTAGCAAACAAAAACCACTTAGATGCCTTTTCTCATGGAATTTAACACTTTTTTTATTCAATTAAGGCATTACAGGACAAATAGCTAACTCATCACCTGATCACATTTAATTGTGTGTAAATCTGAAGAAAAACATAATGAACAGAATCCAACCATTTCTTCACACTCACACGTGTGCAAGCACTCGTGCACACACACACACACACACACACACACACACACACACACACACACACGGGGGGAGGGGATTAAATTGATGACAAAGTTTAGCTTTATTATCTTTTTACCACATTCCAGTTCATCGGCCTTAGCAGTAAATTTCAAATCACTTGCAACTAAATGTGCATCTAATGAAAGTCTGTTTTATATGTTTGGGATAAAATATAAATTTATCAAGTATTTATTCATGAGAAAGTCACAGACTAGATGATAAATCCAGGGCAGCATTCTGTTGTGGAATATTATTGAACTAGACAAAGATGTCTTGCATTTGCTTAGGCTGCATTTCTTTAATTATGTAAAGATGTGATGTATTTGCTTCACCTTGCCTGCTGAAGGCACCTGATTGTTCTAATAAAAAGTTGAATGGCCTATAGCTAGGCAGTAGAAGAATAGACAGGACTGGCAGGTAGGGAGAATAAGTAGGAGGAGAAATCTAGACAGAGGAGAAAAGAAGGAAGAGGGAATGAGGGAGAAAGAGAGGCACATACCTGGGGCCAGAAGTCAGGCTGTTGCCAGCCAGACATGGAGACAGCAGGAAATAAGATAAACAGAAAGAAAGAAAGGTTAAAAAGCCCAGAGGCAGAATGTAGATGAATCATAGCAGATTAAATAAGAGCTAAGACAAGGCTGAGAATTCATAACTAAGAAGTTTCCATGTCCTGATTTGGGAGCTGGTTGGTAGCCTAAAAGAAAAGCCTGCTGTAGCATTCCCAGGATGAAGAAGTAGAACAAACTTCATTTTGAGAAAGAATTCCTTTTAAGACAGGGCCGGGCCAGTGGATGAACTTTGTCACAAGCAATTCCAAGAAAGACTGCAAACTGCCAGGGCCACGTCAGGGTGACCCCACCTGAGCAGGCCAGCCAATGAGAAACTTCGGTAAACAACATAGATATCCTTGTAGCTATTGATAGCCTTTGTTTGGATGTCACACTAGACCTTAACCAATGAAATAAAAGTTGCATACCCCTACCCAATTTTGAAACATCAAGACTTGTGTCGCCCTGATTGTGTTTTTTCCCTTTAAAAAACCCCCATCCCCAGGGGCTCAGGGCTGTTCTCCTCCACACATGATAGTGCGGGCTTGAGCTTGTAATCAATAAACCCCTGGGTCAGACACCGGCTCTGTGGTGATCTTGCTTTTGGGTCTCACGACACGGGCACAACACAGCATATCAAATAAGCACAATAGAAGTCTTGTAATGGAAGACAAACTTAAAAAAAATTCAAAGAAGGATTAACACGGAGATGAACCCATGGGAAATAAGTAGAAGTTCACCAGTAATTGGAACAAGGTTGAAAATATTACAGATGAAATAAAATATCCGGAAGGATTTGAGAGTCGTTGGCCTACTTCCATGTAGCTGCTATCCCTTTTCATCTTGAGCGAACTCTTAGCTTAGTTGACAATGTGCATTAATACTACTTTGTGTCCTTTGTCCAATATATTCCTATCAATTGGTACATTAATAATTCTATTATAGTCTGTCTTCAAGACTAATCCCATCTTCAAATGGTTGAACAGATACCATCCTGGAAGTCATCTTCCAATTAATCATTCACTTTGCATCGACCCAAATAAACATTTACAGAGCTTATACATGTTTTCCATCACTGAGAAATTTAAGGTTTTGAAATTTGGAAGGGGCTGACTTGAAACAAGTTTAACATAAATTAAGGGAATGAAGCAACTGAATTTAAATTTTACAAATTAATGGCTGGATGTGCAATGGGAAATTATTATTTTTATACAGATTGTGAAACTTTCATCTTATGTAGAACTTTAAACAGTTCATAAACTTCAAGTACATGCATTCAATTGTGTCTAAAGCCAAAAAGAACTTGAAAGCCCTCCGAGGAGACAAAGGAAGTCCAGCACAGCCCTTCAGGACATGAGCTGCCGATTCCCACAATGGTACAAGGACCAAAAGGTTCTAGTTCATTGAAGTCAATTAACAGTTTTCCACTGATAATATTCTGAATCATATTTCTGCCAAAAACATGTCAACACAACCAAATTTGGAAATATATAAATATAGTCACATTCATTTTATTAATACACAGGGTTCATTGCTTCCTCTCACTAAATGATCTCTGGGCTTGTAAATTGAAATTGTACTCAATCCCTATCTAGTGTTGTTTTGAGGCACCGTGGTTTAAAACATAGCTTCATAATCTTTCTATAATGAAAGTCTAGGGCCCTTTTCTCAGAATCAGGTAGGTTTTAGTAATACTTTGAACATTTCCGGGGCTTAAGAAACACTATGTGGTTCTACAGAGAATGTTATGAATCATGTTTATTATCAGAATATCAACTATTTTGATATGTTTTGCCATAAAGTAATATAGCTATTCTGATATTTGTTTGTTTGTTTTGTTTTAGAGACAGCGTTTCTCTGTGTAGCTTTGGAGTCTGTCCTGGAATTCACTCTGTAACCTATGCTGGCCTTGAACTCAGATATCTGCCTGCCTCTGCTTCCCCAGTGGTGGAATTAAAGGCATGGGCCACCGCCACCTGGCTGCTAATCTGATATTTTATTCTGTGGGAAAGCCTGAGACTGTGGAGATGTCCTAAGCAGTTACTAAATTCTTTCAGCACTGCAATATGTATTCTCATAACAGAACATCAATGATTATTCAATTAGCAAAGTAATCTTATAAGCTATAATTTTTGTTATCTTCTCTGTTAGATGGCCTTGCTGGCTGGTCAGAGGTTGCAGTCTATTATGGTTTGACAGCTTTTGCCAAAATCTCAGTGACATGGAGACTCCCTCCCTTCCCAGCAAAACATCCTGCTCTCTACCTGGGGCTGAAGGATTGACTTTATCTGAAAATTGTCTCTAAGCCAGGTGCCAAATTTATCTTTATCTTTATCTTGACCCTTGGCACTGATTCCTGCTAGAAGGTTCCCCTGCTGAACTTATAATAACTAAGACTTATACTAGGAGCCTTATGTTAGGACCATGCCACTTAACACAAATTAGGGTTTGTTCCAGCATCCCCATCCTATATACTCCATATACTCTAGAATAAAGTTGAGCTGATTCCCTGAAATCTGTCTCCCAGACAGTTTCCATCGAGTTCACAGGCCATACACAAATCTCTGTCGTTGCTTCTGCCCCTTTGTCTTCATGGACTTTCTATTTATTTTTATTCTTTGTGTATGTGTGAGTGCAGAGAATGTGTGTGGTATAGGTGCATGTGGCAGGAGGGATGTATGTGGAGACCAGAACAAAACACGGAATGTTCTATTCTATCACTTCTAACCTTCCTCATTTGAGACTCAGACTCTTATGAAGGTGGAGGTAGGCTGTGTGGTCGGAAGGCCACCTGTTTGTTCCCGGCAGCCCAGTCTCCTGAAATAATCACTCGGAAAGTCTATTATTTAGATCATTGCTTGACCAATAGCTTAAGCATGTTTCTGGCTAACTCTTACATCTCAAATTAACCCATTTCTATTATCTTATATTTTACCATGAGGCTCATGGCCTACCAGCAAGGTTCCAGCTAGCAGCTCGCATCTTTCTCCTCTGGTGGTTACATGGTGTCTCAAAACTCTGCCTTCTTTCTCCCAGCATTCAACTTATTCTCCCCCTCCAGCTCTATTCTGCCCTATCACAGGCCAAAATAGTTTCTTTATTCATTAACCAATAAAAGCAATACATATACAGAGGAACCTCCCACACCAAGGCTGGCACCAACTCCAAGAGTATTGTGTTATAAACATGGTTTTTTATACCTTGCCTAGGGATTCAGATTCAGATTCTCATGCTTGCACAGCAATTGCTTTTAGTATCTAGGACATCTCTCCAGCACCTTGTAATTTTATTAGATAATCCAATGTTTCCAAAATAGCTGTAAGATACTGGTCTACTGATGTATACTCTACTAATGCATTTCATTAATATATATTACTTCTACAAAACAAGCTTCTTTTCCCATTTTTATACCTGTGTGTGATGTATTTTGAGGTTCCTTACTCCTTTTACCATCTCCTTTTTCATCACCCTGATACCCTCATATGATATTATCATTTTTACTGCCCTGTAACTGAATTTGTTTGTATTTCTTCACAGTAGATTGCTTTTCATTATAGTCTTAAAACATCAAACAAGAGACAGAAACAATTCATTTCTAAGTACTTTTCATCAAGAATGTCGCACTTCATTGCTTTGTCTATGTAGTATCAACTATCATTTTTCTATTGTAAGATGTCAAGACATTCAAAGATTTAATCAGGAATCATGTTATATGAAAAACTATTGGGAAAAGCATTGTGTGTGCACATAAACACAATGAAGAATTCTTTACAGTCACTCAACTGTAGGTATAAAGAGAAATGTGAGGGTAGCAGAAGAGTGCTGTGGACTCCCAAAACTCATGCTTTACAATGTATCATTGCCTAGCACACCAGGGGGTTTATTTGGGAAATAATGTATCATTGCCTAGCACACCAGGGGGTTTATTTGGGAAATAATGTATCATTGCCTAGCACACCAGGGGGTTTCTATGGGAAATAATGTATCATTGCCTAGCACACCAGGGGGTTTCTATGGGAAATGATGTATCATTGCCTAGCACACCAGGGGATATATTTGGGAAATGTTTAAAAATTAATAACATCTGTGTGGGGGGGTCCTTCTGTGTGCTACAAATATGTGTTGCTTTTTTGGTGGATGAATAAAAATGCTTTGGTCTATGGCAGAGCAGGCTATAGCTAGGTGAGAAAGCCAAACTGAATACATGGAAAAAGAAGGCAGGGTCGAGGAGATGCCAGCAGCTGCAGGAGGAGTAAGATGACAGAGCATTACTGGTAAGCTATGGGCCATGTAGCAAAACACAGATTAATAGAAATGGATTAATTTATATGTAAGAGCTAGCTAGTAATAAGCCTGAGCCATCAGCCAAACAGTTTGTGATTAATATTAAGCCTCTGAGTGATTATTTTATAAGTGGTTACAAGAACAGGTGTGATGCAGAAAAGCTTCTGGCTACAGATATAAATAGTCTTCAAGCCTGTGAATTTCATAAAGGAAAAGTGTTAAAAAGTGTTGGTACTTACTTTTGGGAAGTAAGATGGAAACACGGAGGCTTAAAGATGAAACGTGTAATTATCGAGTCATTTATGGTATCAAAAGGAAAATTTATGTCAGAATTTGAGAATGAAAGATGGCTTACCTATTTCATATTTTAGTGAATTTAATTACTCTTTTCATTCATTTAAATAAGTCAAATGTGGCTCCAAAGTGAAAACTGATTATTATTGCAACTTTCCAAGTCACAGCAGTGCTTCACTACTGCTTGTGTATAAATGTGTGGCTTAGGAAACCTCTTCAAACAACATAGCTGAGGGAAGGCAGAAGCATGGGTTTTCTGGCTTGATGCAAGGTAATTGAGCTGACATATTCATTATCAGGTGATTGGCATCAGGGTTAATTCCTGAAAGTGGAGAACTGCTTAATGTAAAATTAATTATTATTGTAACAACAAAATAAAAGGGCTTCTAAGGTTATCTATAAAGAACTGTGTAAATAAATCTATCACTATAATTGAACAATTGCAAGAAAAACATTTATAAAATATGAATGTTCACAAGAAAGTATAATTCCCACAAGCCAGAAAAGGGACATTTCCCTCCAAAAGATGACAGCCTGGACATTTTTGAACTATCTGATTACACTCTCCAGTGATTCCTGGTCTGCTCTGTACCCTGGATCACACTGACGTATGAGATTACACTCTCCAGTGATTTCTGGTCTGCTCTGTACCCTGGATCACGCTGACGTATGAGATTACGCTCTCCAGTGATTCCTGGTCTGCTCTGTACCCTGGATCACACTGACGTATGAGATTACACTCTCCAGTGATTCCTGGTCTGCTCTGTACCCTGGATCACACTGACGTATGAGATTACGCTGTCCAGTGATTCCTGGTCTGCTCTGTACCCTGGATCACGCTGACGTATGAGATGAGGACGTACAGGGTGGTGTGGTGGATGAGTTTTTAGTTATGTTTATGCTTTGTTCACCTCGCCATTTGCATATATCTAGAATATTCCTCTTAAGACCCACTATGCTTCCACTAGTCTCTTAGAAATTTGACATACGAACTGGAGTATAGTCAGAGATTAATCAACATATTTTTATAAGCAATTTGATTATCTACATGATAGAATCATAAATAAATTACTTATTTATGCTGCAAGATAATGGGAATAGGAAACTTTCGATTTACATCTGAGCAACTGCAAATAGATTACAATTTCCTCTTCTGACTGATTTGTTCTATTTACCTTTGATGAATAGGATCATATTTTTGTATTGCTATATCTTTCTATTTATATATTGTATTTATTTAAGCTTTTGCCACTACATGCATAAAATGTCATGAATTTGAAATTATATGTTTATATTTTATCCTTTAAAAGAGTATGATCCACAGTATCCCAAGAAATATTTGCACTATCTTGGCTACTATAAATGTTTTCTAATGTTAGCTAGCTCTGAAATCATTCTTGCCTCCATAAAGGGAAGACAAAACAAAGGCATACAGTTCATAGGAAAGCCCAGGGTCAGCCCTGTAGAGACCTAAATACTGTTACCCATGATTCCTAAAAACTATGGGTAGAAACACAATCCATAGATTGATGAAAAGCTAAAGTTCTACTCGTAACCATCTCTGCAGAATTTAATTCAATAACAGTGCAAAGAAAGCCAATAAACACGAAAATTCCCTAATCATGTTTTGTTCAAGAATCCATTTACTTTTGAGCAAAAAAAACCCCACAATTTTCAGCAATTTTTTTTGTTTTCTTCTCCTTCATTTCTACTGGGGATTGTATTCAAGGTTTTGCCTCTGCTAGTCAAGTACTTTACTACTGTGGTAGATTCAGAGCCCATTTAATTATTGCTGATTTTATTTCAGTTTGAGTAGGTTCTCATTAAGTTGAACAGGTGGCCTCTTACTTGTTATATAGTCCAGGCAGGTCTAGAAGTTGAGATCCTCCTGCCTCAGTCTCCCACGTAACTGAGATAGCAGCTGTACAGCTCCACTCAGGACGTCTAAAATATTTTCTTATTGTCAAATTCTGTTTAGAGAACTTCCGTGAACAGTTCTTCAAAGATTGCCATATAACAATATTTATTACAGAAAATAAGTCTGAGGCAGGCTAGGTGCCTCAGACGGTGAAAGTGCGAGTCCACAACCTGAGTTCAATCCCTGAGACCTGTGGCAGAAGCAGAGAATGGACTCCTGAATATTGTCTTTCAACTTCCATATTCACTTCATAGCACACACAGATACACACACACAAACACACACACACACACACACGTGTGGACACACGGACACACAGAGAGAATCACACACACACACATACATGCAAATGCACACTAAACAATCCCCCAAAAAACAACTAAAAATGCATCTGAAACTATAATGTTCAATAAATTCTCATAACAGCCTTTCCAGACAAAAGAATTTAATCTCATGTTATCAGCGAGAAATAATTTAGATACCCACTTCTCACAGATAATTAGCATTGTGTAGCTTTGTCTCAGACTCAGAAGCTCAGTAGTAGATTCAATATTTCAAAACACTGCCATACTACATATCTGGTTCCTTGTGATAAATGAGCATATATGCACACAGGTTTATCAGGAGCATTGCTTTGTGCTACAAGTTTATCCACAAAGAATGGTCACAGTCTGGGTCTAATTGTTCAAGAAGCCTGTGCATTCAGAAACTGGAGCAAAACAGTATTTAATTGGTCTGCTTAACTCCAGAATGGATCTTTTGACCATGACACTTGGTGCTTAGTTTCTAACATTTAACTACAGATTCTGACAGGTTTCCTTGTCAGTGCTGTTATGGTACCAAGCTGATGATGGGTGTGGACTCATAAAGCCCCACCCGTCACTAAGCAATTGAAGGGACACATTTTTCTTTAGAATTCTGGCTACTGGAAGGATGCCTATGCCCCAGTAAGTGGCCCACATTTATGTGCATATTGGCAGCATTAATTAGACATGAGATAATGTATTTAAATGAAGGCATGAAATTAGGAAGGCATGCATTTTTGTGCTGTCCAGGAAGAGTTGAAAGGGACAAAGGGTGGCTATGATCATAAAGCATTTTACACCTGGATAAAATTATCAGATAATAAACAAATGGAAAAGGTATAAAATATTAGTGGAAATAGGAAGTAAAGGAGACACTGTCTTCTTTGCACAAGGTAACAAGATTTTTCTCTGAATATTACCTGACTTCTGTGAAGCACTGAAGGCAATATTCTCACCAATAACCCTTTGTTCCAATTTAATTTGAGAAGGATTAAATGGCTTCTAGGCTTTGGTTGCTAACAAACTCTCTGAAATATTTCAAAATTCCCAAGTGGTCATTATCCATACCTTCCTCAATTTTTCTACCAAGAAAGAATATTTATGAAGATTTAAATGTGTACCACTCTGAACAGCACACCTCTGCATCTGTGTGCAAACATGACATCTCAGAGGTCTCACCTTACACCTCCCGTTTCAAATAAATATTCTATAATTTATTGTATGCACATATTTTACTTATTTATACACAATGCATGCATTTATATAACCATTTTTGTGCTACTGTGGACTAAACACATGGTTATGGACATTCTAGGCATGTTCTCTATTATTGAGCTATGCCCAGGATCCCAATATACATGTTTTGATTGCAACATGTGATACAAAGCAATATCTATTAATTGACAGGAAAGGGACAGCCCTGGAAGCAGTCATCAAGCAAGGCATTATGACCTCACATGCTCAAAATATAATGAATAAATTTTCTCATGTCTCCTATATCATTTTGATGTTTTTCATAAAAATATGTATATTTATTTCTTCATTTTTATCCCCACAGTTGGTTTGGATGAATTACATATGTCTGCATGCAAAGACAGTAGGTGTGAGGTATAACTAAGTGCTTAACTATTGAACATATCACATAGAAAGAAAAATGTCTAAGCCATAACACTTCGATGAGGGTCAGATAAGAAATCTCTTCTATCAGCAGTGGGGTAGAAGAAGGTGCATCCTTGTATTGGCATTGAATCCTTCATTAATTCCAGAGGCTGTATCTAATTACTTCCAGTCTTAACTGTATGTTAGGCATTTCAAGTGACTCCCAAACTCACGTGTGTCCTGAATTGCATTGGAATCTAGAGTGTTAATAGTCAAACTGGGCATTTTTGAAACACCCAGTAATTTGAAAATATGATCCAATGTGAGAAACTTGGTCCGTGATGTTTCCAGGTGCACCATACTGATTATTAAGAACTGCTTTGCCACAGACTTTTGGCAGATAGGAAGGTAATTAAAAACCCACGTTCACTAAGACTCTGGGTACCAAGCAGTATGCTGCTTTTATTCAGATTCCAGGAAACTCCTGCTTAGATCCCTGGAGCATTAATGACTTTGGTAATAAAAAAAAAATAGCATGTCAGTGTTGAAATCCAAGGGCCTTGCTGTACCAGCCCTGACTCTCACTGGCTCTGAGACAGTTAGCCCTGTCCCTCCCTGGACATTGTAGTAGGAGAGCTAAAGACACTCTCCCATAATTCCCCATGGGAGAGCTGACCCTGGCACTAGGGAGAGATGGCCACACCATTACCACAGGCATGGGAGAGCTGTCTTGATGGCATGGGTCCAGGAGGAGAGTTAGCTCTGCCCTGAGGTAGGTAGTCCTAGTGGCCCAACTGACCTGATAACACCTAGACCCACATTCTGGACCGTGGGCTGTGCCACCCTTACAGCTACCTGTGACCTGCTGGAGTGCATGAGAGGACTGGTCCTTTGAACTGATGACCACAAGATCTCCATGACTCAGAGCAACAACAGGATACCTGAGAGGAGTTTCCGTGAGGCCCAGTGATGATGGTGTACCAGAAAGCAGAGGTCTTGAGCCAGACAAATAACTCATTGCAATGGGCATTTTGTGGGTGGGTTGATTGGACAAGGGGGTTCTATACTATCTGACACACTGCCACTCCCGTCCGATGCCACTACGGATAAATGAAGGGGTGTTGGAAAGATGGAGGAACAAGGTCTTCTTTTTTGTTGCTTATTTTGTTTTTAATTAATTTTGGGGGCATTCTGCAGGGATGAGGGGTAGATATGGATGGACTGGGAGGTGAGTGGGATTGGAGTGCATGATGTGATTTCCAAATAATCAACAAAGAATTATGTTTCATAAATCAGCACGGCTTCCTCTTGCATGTATGGAGCTCTCGGGACTGTGACTGTCACCCATGTAAATATGGCAGACACCAAGATAGGGAGCTGCATGCGGAAAGGCCAGGGTCAACACAATTATATATTCTGGGGTGGATTAAAACATGAATCCCCTTAACACAATTTCAGCATTTTCCTGTTCTAGTATATGTGTGTTTCTTTTATTTGTTTTTGTTTATAACATTGCTATGATGACCTCTGATGGTAAAAAATTTTCTTAGTTTTGCTTCACTGTTTTGCTAAAATTAATGTTGCCCTTTTGTGAGTCAATACATTGTGTTCTCACAGTGGGACAGTTAAGGAACTATTTTGGGACAGTTAATGGCTATTTTGAAAAACGACTGAGTTCTTGCTAAGAACTTGATTGGGTATTTGTTGTATTTTTATTTTTGTGTATGTTTCTCTTGTGTGAAGGTAAGATTCCATGGAGCTAAAATTGCTTGTGGGCTATCTGCCATAGCTTCTGGAGACTGAATTCAGGAGCAGTGAATGCTCTTAATGGCAGAGACCTCTCCCAGGGCTTTTTAGTTCATGCTTTAAGTTCATGATTCTACTGACCATGTTCCCAGGGATCCATACTACTAAATGGTGACTCTTTCACTGTATTTTCACAACAGCTTTACAGACTTGGTGATGACTTTTCCTTGTGTTTTTGTACACATACTTGAAAGGCCTAATATTATAAAAACATACCTATTTTCACTGTTTAGTAGCATATGGAAATTGTGCCAGTTGGCTTTCGTTTAAAATCCTCGTTTATGGTTTATGCCATCTGTGGATGCAAACTCTGAGAGCCATTTTGGTTTCACCTCTATACACCTTCCACTGAAGTCAAGAGGTCAGCAACACATTGAACTGTGAGTTTACACCAGTTCTCTTTGTCAGCAAACCTGGAGCCCAGTTGCCAATTTTATACCCTAGTCAAGGTGCCATCACTTGTTACAAGAACAAAGAAATCAGCTCCCATGGTTTGTTTCTTCTCACTCCAATTTGTTTACTTTGTACAAAATGGAAATGGTATTTCCTAGTTTATACTTTTGCACTTGCCTTTCTATTCATATACTATGATCTACAAAACAAATGGTTAGAGAACACAAATACATTCTCCAAGACACATTTGGAACCAATAATATCCTTAATCTTTTTCTTTAATGAAAGCCATTTTGATCATGGAATTCTAAACACTAAAATTAAATTTAAAAATTAAGACCATACAAGACTTGGTCATCTGCCTTATGCGGATCCATGCACCTTCAAATGCTATCTGGAGAGTCTAGCACATTCATCATATATGTGTACAAGGCAATCTAGTTGGATGAAGTGTATTTTCTTTGTTGAGTAAGAAAATGGACACACATTAAATTCCATTTCAAGTTAATTCTCTGAAAACACCATGCCAGGCTGGTCAAGAAGATAAAGCTTAGTCACCTTCCTGTGGACAAGACAGACCATGGTGGGAGCTTCTAGACGTCTGCTGTCACAGCAGGGGTGCCATAAAAACACCCTCCTGAGAAGGTAAAGCAAAGCTTTCACATCAGAGAGAATCATATTAACAACCGGTGGAGGATGCAATAATAGAGGGCAAGAAAATATAACTGTATCTGCTCAGGAGAAACACAGCTGGGAGGATCATGGTAGAACAGGTATGCTACAGTACAGGTAACAGAACAGGCATGAGCTGTGGGACTGATGGCTCACAGAGCAGACATGCTACAGTAGCAAAGGAGATAAGTACAAAATGAGGAGAAAGCATTTGAATTATTTTACAAATTTTCTCCAGAAAACTTACAAGCCTGCAGTAGTGTAACAAACACTTGGCTTTAAAATATGTAAACATATACTTATATGACATGTGTACACAACGTATGCACATACAGCACACACATACTAATGCACTTGGATAGAAACAGAAGTCTTATATCGTGAACCTTCTATGAGGAATAAAGTAATACCAAATGTTACCATTTGAGCTATTTTTGTCTTTTTCTTTCTACAGGCTTAAACGGTTATTTCAGATATGTCTCACAAATTCCATGGAGAGCCCCACAAAGCACTACCGAGGACGATTTCAAAGGCTGTGAAGGAAATTGGGAAGAAAATCTGGAGTCCGCAGAGGCCCTTGGTCTAGGATCAGCAGGACTAATACTGTTTAAACGGCAGTGGTACTGAAACTAACGGACGGGTTGAAGGCAACCCTGATGAAAACTTGATGCCAAAACTAAGGGAAAACGCTCCAATTAATATACAAGGATAGGTAATTCCAAATAGTTCACAACACTGAGCAAAAGAAGAAATACTGAAGATAAACAAGACCTTATTCAAACTGCTCTGCAGAACTATAGTAATGAAATCAGCACAGCACTGGCACCAAAGAAGGAGAGCGGAACAGTGGAAGGGAAATGAAGGCCTGAAAATAAATCCATACAGTGACAAGCAGTTTGTTTCCAATAAGGATATCAAAAAGCACACATTAGAGAAAAATCAGCCATTTCAAACTTTGTGCTGAGAAAAACGGATATTAGCATGAACAAGAATGAGGCTAGGTCTCTTCTCTCACCCTGTACAAAGTTATCCAAATGGAACAGTAAGCTAATGTAAGACCTGATGCTTTGAAACTGTCATGGGGAAACATTTCAAGACAGATTCCTGACAAGACTGTTTGAAAAGGACCTCCAAACAGTCCAGAAAATAAACTCAGTAACTGACAAATGAGACTGCATGAAACAGAAGTGTTTCTGTTCAGCAAAGAAAGCAGTTAACAGGGCGATAAGATAGCTGACAGATGAGAGAAAGCCATGGATAGAGATCTTTTTAACAAGGGATTAAAATCTAGAACATATAAAAAATTCAACAAATTAATCCTCAAAAATAAAGAAACATATGAATCAAACAGAAAAGAAGTTTAAAATACACAAGTTTAAAATATTTTAAAGGTTCTGCATAGAAAGTCCATCTCAGTCAGAATGGCTATAATCCAGGAATTAAACAATGAACACTAGGAAGAATATGAAGAAAGATTTATTCCTTGCTGGTGGGAATATAATATATGCAGACAATGTATGAAGATAGGAATAAAAATTCCTCAAGAAGTTGAAGCCAGCACAACTCTCCTGGTATTTCCCCGCCAAGTACTCTGTGTCTGAATACATTAGAGATGCATGCATGATGTCTACATACTACAGGGATGCATGAGCATCACATACAATTATAGAACTAATCACCATAGTCAGGATATGAAACTAATTTAAATGCCAATTAACAGACGAACATCAAAAGAATATGTGGTACCTAAACACAATGAGGGTCACTGAGACACAAAAAGCAGGTTTATATTATCATGAGGAAAATGTGTAAAAATGTATCTCATTGTGTTAAAAAAAATAAGCCAGACCCAATAAGAAAAAAATAGCACATTGTCCTCTTAAATATTGTATAGATGATGGAGTATTATATGACAGATTAGATAGATAGATAGATAGATAGATAGATAGATAGATAGATAGATAGATAGATGTCTTATAGAAAATAGATTGGTGTTGATAGTTGACAGACAGGTAGATAGATAATGATACAGATATATAGATATAGTTATAAATATAGAGATAAATGGGAAAAGGCTATATGGAGAAGCATGACTACCAGGAGTAGGAAAGGAGAAAGGAGGTTTATAATGTGTGATTACTTAACAATAAAGACATCATTTTGCACATTGTTTTTCTGTGAAAATTGATGCAGCGGAATGGAAAACAGTTCATATTGCTATAGCTGTTTCAGACACTTAGAGAGGACAGGATTCCAAAGTGACAGAGCAGAGTGACTCTTAGCAGCTGTGTCAGGCATGCTACCTCATGGGCTACAAAAAACTCTCTCTAATAGTTAACCAGTTCAGTTAAAAATTACATGTGTCCCAAGCCTGTAATTCTAGTACTCAAGAGGAAAAAACTGGCAGATTTCTGTGATTCTAAGGCCAGCCTGGTCTATGTGGAGATTTTTAGCCCGCCAGGGCCAGGTAGTGAGGCTTTCCTCAAACAAATAAACAACAAACAAACTATGTGTGGGCTGAGACTGTTGATCGATGGGAGAACATTAGCCTAGGTTGTGCACGGCCCTGTGTTCAATCTCTACCTTCATACATAAAGCATGTTACTTTTCTTTTATAGAGAAAGAGTCATTCAAGACTGATGGCTTGATTTTCCTATATAAACTATACCATGTTATATGATTCAAGACTAGGAACAATATCATCTGCTGGGGCCTGAGTAGAGATTATGCTCTGAGCACACATAAAACACAATTTCTGCCACTATTAAAAAGATGAAGAATGCAGACAAAACATAAACATTAGACAAGCTTTTAATGCTAATCTCTAAAAAACAATACTGCATATTATATTACCCTAGATTTACTGAAACTCATCTTAAACAATTGAATTTTTTATTACTGGTTTTTGAAAAATAAGCAATCTGAATACTGCTTGGCTAAATCTTCCTTGCTCTATTCTGTGATAAAACATGACAGATAATAAATATTTATTAATTTCAATGACAGGAAATACATTTAGTCCTAGAAAATCAATAAAAGTAACCCTTAGTAATTTCCTCAATATATCCAAGGTCATAAAAAACTTAGTTCTAATAATTCACTTAAGCAATGTAGTTTGAGTTGGAGACAAAAGTCATATGCTCCCAGAATGGAGGGCTACTTGGCTGGAAGCCATGAGTTTTAGATGACATTTGTGTCTGCTCCAGACATAATACTAGAGGAAAGAGGCCATGACTTACTCATCAGTATTGTGTTGTGTGGAAAGTGTGTTTTTTGGCCATTTTAAGAAACTTGCTGATGAACATAGAACAGTAAAGTTTCATGTGCTTGTATTGTTTGGGATATAAATAATCCAATATTTTGAACCTAGAATTTTCACGAGTAGAAGAGGAAAAATGTATGGAAAATATTTACTTTGAAATTATAAGTATTCTTCAACATACAATAAGAGCAAAGGTGATAAAGAGAAACATTGGAAATATGATTTCATGAATTTTTTACAGGACAATATGTAAATATATCACGAGATGGCATAAACTATTAAATCTTTTATGCTCAGAATCACAAGTAGCAATGCTAGACTAAGGAGAGCAAGAAACAAAGAGGAATCGGGCTCATCTGTAGTGCAAGGCAGCGCTCATGCAGTATTCCTATTGCTCAAGCCTTCTTAGACCTGTACAGCCTGGCATGGCTAAGTCAGGCTGCTGTGCATGGCATACATCCTAATCGCAAACAATGAGGGAACATGTTCCTTCAAGAGCACAGCCTGAAAGAAATCTTCTGAGTTTATTTACATATAGACCCCACCAAGCTGTTTCTGTAAAGACCAAAACAAAGTGGGGAGGAAGCCACTGAATCTCTAATGGTAATCAATTGTTGGGAAGTTTGTTAAGACAAGTTTCAAATCAGTTGCTTTGAAACATGGAGGCACATTAAAATTCCTTAAGTTATAAATT
Source organism: Ondatra zibethicus (assembly GCA_004026605.1). Classification (NCBI taxonomy): domain Eukaryota; kingdom Metazoa; phylum Chordata; class Mammalia; order Rodentia; family Cricetidae; genus Ondatra; species Ondatra zibethicus. The sequence continues at coordinate 52,316 of PVIU01006634.1, forward strand.
TTAAAAAAGTGAATGGAAGGCAATACAAAATGATCTAACTGACAAGCTATGTGGTAGGCTCCTTCATGTTACAATTTTTTACATACTGTAAAATGATTCTGATGGACTGAATGTGATATACTTACTTTTAATGCATGTATTCTGTCATGATGTAGCTTAAGCCTCCAAAGAAGGCTCTTAGCTGTGTTGCTTATGAGAATGTAATGCAAATACTTGTTTTAAAATTACTAAAAACTCATTGTTTTTCTATTTTTGTCGTTGTAATGAAAACAATTAAAAGTTCCCACTTATGAACCAAGCTCTTTGATGATAAAACATTGCTTTCTGACAGCCTTCCCTGGGTGGTCATGGGAACTGCAGACTGAGCTACTCTCTACTGAGAGCTGCCTAATAAGCATTCAGTGAACTGGCTGTCCTACGGGGTCCAGTGTGTTGAGAATACACAATGAAGTTTAAAGACTATACATTAGTAGTCATCACTGCTAACACATGGGAAAAACGTACCTTGCTTTTTGTTCTCGAATCTGGAATCTTGGAAGCAACTGTTCTGGGAGGATGCAGCATCTGTGGTGGATTTGATGGGATGAGGCTGGGCGGAGGAGGCTGATCGCGGAAAACTGACGTCAAGCAGAGTTGCACGGTCTCTTTCATTGCTTTTATCTGGGATTCCTGAGAGCAAGGAGAAGATTAATATTTTTACCTATGGCTCTTGTTACCATTCCCCGCATTGGTCTTATAATACACTCACCCTATACAGATAGAGACAGGTTTTCAAATGAAATTTCTTGTTCTGCTTCAATATGATGCCTACAGTAGCTTCTCTACTTGAACACCTTCTGCCCAGCGGGTGGCAGAGTTAAGGCTGTGGAACCTAGGATGAGGGAATGAATCACTGGGCAACAGGCCTTAAGTGAATATAGCATGAGCGTACTTCTGACGTGATTTTCTTTTTCTTTTCTTTTTTTTTGTTTTTTTCGAGACAGGGTATCTTTGTGGCTTTGGAGCCTGTCCTGGAACTAGCGCTCTTGTAGACCAAGCTGGTCTCGAACTCACAGAAATCCGCCTGCCTCTGCCTCCCAAGTGCTGGGATTAAAGGCGTGTGCCACCACCGCCCAGCCTGACCTGATTTTCGATCTCTGATTTGTCTCTTGCTCTCCACTCTTGCTCTCTCTCTTTCTCCTTCCTTTTTCTCTTCCTGCTTGCTTCATCTCTTTCAGCTACCTGATTTGATGAGATTTGATCAAGCATCCCAAGCTACTGCTGCTGCTGCATCGGAGAGCCATTCCCCATACCATGTATTCCCTCCAAGGATGACCCAGGAGTGTCTCAGGCATTGTCATGAACCATGAATGTGGTCTCATATGTTGGTATTCATGGTGTCATTTCACATGGTCAACAGCTTGGATACCCATGCAACCCTTCGAACCATGAACTAGACTAAGTCCTTCCATCTTTAAGTGGCTTTTCACCAGATATTGGGTTGCATTGTTGAGAAAAATAACTAACACAGAAAACTGATGACAAGATATGGGTCTCTTGCTGCTGTGGACCTGATTATGTTGTCTGTAAGTCTTTGGCTTACAAGAGGATATGGAACAGTTGGAAATGTCAGGTAAGATTATTCTAAGAAACTAGAGGCAGTATTTGGTAGGTAATTCTGGTGGGGGTATGGAGGATCAGTATCCCAGAAGAAATGAGGCCCATGAACCTTGGCTCAGGAGGCCTCAGAGGGTGAGAAAAATTGTATCAGACATTGGTTAAGAGGTTACATATGCTACATCCTGGCAAATTCTCTGACAATGAAATGAGCATAGTGATGTATTAAAAAGCAGTGGACTGGCTGGTTTGATGGAGACTATTTCAAGAGGTCATAACAATCAGGCTGCGGGAGGGATGTTGTTTGTTGTGCTTAGTGAAGTTTATAATAGGTCTTCAAAGCAGAAACTGGAGCAGAAGGATGTGACATGTATGTAGTTCATGGAGAAAACACATCTGAGTGTAGTTGAAATGGGAGGCATGGGACAGATACCAATAACCTGCATATAGCTAATAAAATTATTGGTACAGCTAAGTTGTGATGGCACACTGTACATGAGGACATTAGGAAGGGACATTTAGGCTAAACCCTCGCTCCAGGAAGGTTCTGGGGGAACAGTGTAAATCCATGTGAAAAGAGAGTGCCCCACACAGGGGATTTCCATGGCACCTTTTTGACAGTTTTGAGGCTGGAGAGATGGCTCAGCAGTTAAGAGTATATACTGCTCCTGTACAGGACTGGAGCTTGGTTCCCAGCATTAGCACATCCAACCCTGTCTTCTGTCCTTTGGTGGGACTGTGCTTATATATAAAATACCCACCACACCTATACACATAATTTAAAAATAAAAATCAATCTTAAAATGAAAGATGGCATTGGCCTTTGGACTTTTGAACAGTGTTGGGCATATGAAAGATTATACGGATTTTGACATTGATGACCGAATTATCAGTATGAGATGGGTATGAATATAGAAGTGAAAATCTATAATGGAGGATTTCGATACTGAGAATCCACAGAAAGCAACATTATTTCCCTTTTGCATGATTCTTTTTCTTTTGTACTGTTCACACCATACATCTAGCAGATTAGGTACATCAATCTCTACGTCAGAGCAATAACTTAACTCAGATGCTAAAAGTAATGACCAGCCATGAAGTGATGGTTTTAAATGCATTGATATATTGTGGAAGACAGTGCACATATATTGAATTTTGCCTTAAATTCAGTGTCACATGTATGTACACAGAGGCCCCGACTTCATCAGGAAATCTCCAGTTTAATATAATCAGCTCTCTGTCTTTAACCGCTAAAGGGGTGTAGAGAGTGATTCGTATTCTGCTTCAGGCTGTTCTTAACATCTTCCTTCCTGTGTTTCTTTCTTGGGACTGTAACCTGCACCAGGATGTCCTGTCATATGTTGGGTACAGTTCTTTGTTGACAGTCTAGACAGATACTACCAGTGACCATCGTGTGAGATTTGTCACCAGAATCAGTGCCATTGTTTTCCTACCACCCCAAGAGAGTGCTTCTAATGGATCAAGCTTGTTTTTGATGCTGCCAGTGTTGGGTTCACACAGGCCCAGGGACAGAATCCGTCATCGTTATACTTCTAGGGCTGTCTATACTGAAGCTTCAGGCAACTACTTACTGTGAAGTTCACTACAACCAGATGTCCCTTACTGAAGTATGAGACAACATATATAGCATGCTTTCCTCTGGATCTGAAGAACTAATCTTTTCTCATATAACTCTTTATTTTTTTTACATTGTTTTGTTTTATTTTTTCCATTCAAGAACATAATTAAAGAAATAAAATTTTTACCTTTCTTCCCCTTCTCCCGGTCCCCTCCCGCTACCCCCAACCCCTCCTCCCTCCCCCTTCTTCCTTGAAAGAGGGCATGGTGCCCTGCCCTGTTGGAAGTCCAAGGCCCACCCCCATCCCTCCCGGCCTAGGAAGGAGTGCATTCAAAAAGACTCGGTTCTCAAAAAGATAATACAAGCAGAAGAAATAGGTCCTGGTGTCATTGTTGATGGGTTCTCCATCTGCCAACTTTCGCAGCCACATTCAGAGAGTCTGGTTTGATCATATGCTCTTTATTTACCCTTTCCTTCCTAGCCCCAAACTATTTTCCCATTTCTTTTCCCTCCACTCTTGAAGTGGTAATTCTGTAGCTAAAATGCCCCCATTTTTCAGTATACTCCAGTTGTAGCTCAATAAATAATAGCTTTCTGGAAACCCACAATTTGATTCATAGATCTTGAGATTCTTTTGGTTATTTTGGTATAATAAACTGACACTTCATTCATTAGAAATAACACTGATAACAAAGTTGGGGTGTAGTTATGTGATAGTTAAAGTTATTTGAACATGAGACAAAATATATCTAAAAGGGAAACATGCACAAGGTATAAAAAATTTCATATAGAAGCAATAGAGAGGTGAAGGACATTTTCTTTAAACTGTACTTTTTTCCATTATAGATTGAGATAACATTTCCACCTGAATTTAGAACTAGTTTTTAAATTTCACATGCATCTTGCTTGATATTTGTGAAAATCAGTCTCTAATATGTAAAAGTCTTTATAGTTCTATGTACAAAAAAGAGGTGACAGAATTATGAAGGTTAAAGACAAACTGCTCATCATAGAAAAGCAATCTTATCTCACTCACTGATAATATTAATGGATAAGCTTCCCAGGTATTTTCTTCATCGCAGGAAATATTCCTGTCAGTCTAGTTAGGCATACAACAACTTAATCACCTCTCAGCTTTCAATGGTATGGCTATGAAGCGTAGCACCAGGGAGATTTAAACATGGCCCGTCAACAAAAGTCATCACCTAAACAGCGGAGGAGAGTCCCTGGAGACGAGCCACTGCTCCCAGACTAAACAAAAGTCTTCACCTAAACAGCGGAGGAGAGTCCCTGGAGACAAGCCACTGCTCCCAGACTAGTGCATGCAGTGGCAGGGTATGGGCTCACTGCACAGTGGTGCACATGATGGAGACGGACGTGGAACAAGCACACGGCACTAAGGCTGAAGGAACAAGTCTATGGTAGCCCGAGCTCTGTGCACGCTGCTTCTAACAGCACAGCGTGCTGTGGCTCTGGGATTTGCTGTTATCCTCAAGTACTTGCAATGAAAAATTAATTTTCTATTATTCTATTGTCTTGTGGGTCAGAAAGTATTATTTTCTGATTGGTCCATTATATTTGATATCGGAACAAAGATTATGTTCCATACTTTTTTTTGGATTCCTGTAATGTCTGACATAATAACATCTCACAATAGCTATTTTAAAATCCAATAACCATTATCAATTAAATAATTATATCATGTCACATCAGGAAGAATATTTTGGAAAGAATAATTCAATGGCCAGAAATGATAGTCTTAGAAGTTGGGAGATTGCCTCAGGACCTTGAAGCCTCACTGTCTTCTTAGGATTCAATACGTTTTTCAGGGACAGTGGCAGCAAAGACAGAGAATAATTTTTTAAATGTGATTTAGGAAAATTTAAGATTGTATGTTCCTCTTGGTTTTCTAATTCCACTAAATCGACAAAAGTCCTTTGTCCTTTGTAAAAAGTGACAGAGCAGGAGTTGGAAGAGATGAGGTGAACATCACTGGAAAAACCTTGAAATTAAATTTTTTATAAAACTAATTTTTGGTAAAATATAAATTATGCCTGTTCTACCCCAAAGAACAGAAGGCAGGCTGCACTGAACTATTAAATGTTAATAACTTGGATAATTAATAAATGGTAATTCCTAAGGACTAAGGTTGGTGAGATACATACTTCTTTGAATATTTAATTTGTCTCAGAGCTCCAAAGGAACATCATTGACATTCAGTATACGTTCTTCCTAATTTCTCCATTGTGATACAGTCTACATACTCTGTCTGTCAGCTGTGAAGATGTTTGGATCATAACAGAGCAAAGATATATGCTTAAGAGAGACAGAGTCACATTCCTAAGCAGTAAAATTTTAGCCTGGGCTTAAACTTGCCATACAGTGCAAAGTGTATGGCACAGTATCAAAGTATCCATACAGTATCAGGTTACCTAAAGTGTAAAACCTGCAGATCTTCAAAGGCAACCAATCCCACATGGTCTCTCTTCTATCTGTTCCACAGTGAAATGCCCACAGTTCAATTCTGGTAATTAAAGGGCAGCCTCCTTTCTTTACAGATTCTCTGAGTTCGTATAATGAATTAGTGAAAAAAAAGTTCACAAATGAACTGGTGTCCTTGTTCAATATTATCTATAAAATTATTACTAAATTGTGATTACCAGTAATCACCAGAAAGTTCTTGGCAGAAGGCAGAACACTTTAAGTTTAGCCAAGATGACTTTGAGAATTACAAGGCTATGTAGAAAATAATATTATGTACAAGGTTAGCAGCAGTCTGAATTGAATAACTACTCAACCCAGCAGTATGATGCATAAATTACAGACAGATAGACAAATATTTGTAATACAAATAAATATGGAGGTGGCATGTACCCAATGTCTACATATATATTGCATGCTTAACATACATGCGATATTTATGTATTCAGTACTAGCACAAACTATTACTTTGCATCCATTCAATGAGTGGAGGGTGAAACACATACATGCAGCCATCTACACTAAATTTCTCAGAAAACAATTAAATTCATAATTTTAATATTTGTTCTTTCACTTATTCTACCTCCATAAATACTTACTAGATTTCATGTGTTTGAACAATTATTACTCATAGACAAAATAATTTTACTTGTAATTTTTATGTTTGGAATGGTATTCTAAAGTATGGCTATACAATATATATGAAGCCCTATATTTTCGATTATTGAAACATGTAATATCCTTGTGCAAATTTCCAAGCTCTCGAACAGGAGGAACAGTGCTAAGGCACAGGCATTTAAGACACATTTTTAACAACTCATGGTTACTTCCATTTTACTTCCAGAGTTATCACAGAACAGTATGGCTTCCACATTAAGTACATTTATACACGGTGTTATGGAATAAATCTGCCAGTAAGAAAAATGAAAAATAGAGTCACAAACCCGCAGAGTTCCCTCAACTGACTGTGGCAGAAAAAAAAATGAGTGCAAGGAAGCCATCACACACTCAGGAGTTCGATGACCAGCTTTTGTGCAGTGTCTAGAATTGCACTGGCTGGCGGCAGGCAGCAGCATCACACACTGTGTGCCTGAAAGCCGAGTCGTGATGGTTCCTGGATGGCAACTTACCCTGTCTAGAGCTGCTTTCTCAAGTTCATTTTTGGCGACAGCTAACTTCTGTTCCAGTTCAGTGAGCTGTTGGGCCTGTAACAGAGAGGAAAAGCAAGCAGTACATTTGAGAAAACACTGTACTCCACATATTTGATCTTCATGGAAAAAAAAAATGAAAGAAAAGGGATATAGCCTGCTAGTTGAATTTAAAATTCAACTAACAGAACTTTAAATCTTTGAAGACAAGAACTTTAAATTTTGAAGAAAGAAGTTGAAGAAGACACCAGAAAGTGGAAAGATCTCCCATGCTCTTGAGCAGACAGAGTTAACATAGTAAAAATGGTAATCTTACCAAAAGCAACCTACAGATTCAATGCAATGCCCAGCAAAATTCTCCACAGACCTCAAAAGAACAGTACTCAACTTCTTATGGAAAAGCAAAAAGCCCAGGATAGCCAAAACAATCCTATACAATAAAAGAACATCTGGAGGCATCACAATCCCTGACTTCAAACTCTACTACAGAGCTACAGTACTGAAAACAGCCTGGTATTGGCATAAGAACAGACAGGAGGACAAATGGAACCAAACAGAAGACCCGGATATTAATCCACACTCCTTTGAACACCTGATTTTTGACAAAGAAGCAAAACATATCAAATGGAAAAAAGAAAGCATATGTAACAAGTGCTGCTGGCATAACTGGATATCAACATGTAGAAGAATGTAAATAGACCCATATCTATCACTATGCTAAAACTCAAGTCCAAATGGACAAAGACCTCAACATAAAGCCAGCCACACTGAACCTTATAGAAGAGAAATTGGGAAGTACACTTGAACACACTGGCACAGGAGACCACTTCTTAAATATAACCCCAGCAGCATAGACACTGAGAGAAACAATTAATAAATTGGACCTCCTGGAACTGAAAAGCTTCTGTAAAGCAATGGACATGGTGAACAAGACATTTTGGGAAACAAGAAAGAATGGGAAAAGATCTTCACTAGCCCCACATTAGACAGAGGTCTGATCTCCAAAATATGCAAAGAACTCAAAAAACTGGTCATCAAAAGAACACATAATCCAATTAAAAAATGGAGTACAGACCTAAACAGAACTCTCAACAGAGGAATCTAAAGTGGCTGAAAGACACTTATGGAAATGTTCAACATCCTTAGTCATCAGAGTAATGCAAATCAAAACAACTCTGAGATTCCATCTTACACCTATTAGAATGGCCAAGATCAAAAACACTGATGACAACTTATGCTGGAGAGGTTGTGGCAAAAAGGGAACACTTCTGCATTGCTGGTGGGAATGCAAGCTGGTACAGCCCCTTTGGATGTCAGTGTGGCGATTTCTCAGAAAATTAGGAAACAACCTTCCACAATACCCAGTAATACCACTTTTGGGTATATATCCAAAGGATGCTCAATCGTGCCACAAGGACATGTGCTCAAGTATGTTCATAGCAGCTTTGTTTGTCATGGCCAGAAACTGGAAACAACCTAAATGCCCCTTGACCCAAGAATGGATAAGAAAAATGTGGTACATTTACACAATGGAGTACTACACAGCAGAAAAAAATAATGATATCTTGAAGTTTACTGGAAAATGAATGGAGCTAGAAAGCATTATTTTGAGTGAAGTAACCCAGACACAGAAAGACAATTATCACATGTACTCACTCATAGGTGGTTTTTAAACATAAAGTAAAGAAAACCAGCCCACAAATCACAATCCCAGAGAACCTAAACCCTAAGAGAGACATACATAGATCTAATCTACATGTGAAGTAGAAAAAGACAAGGTCTCCTGAGCAAATTGGGAGCATGGGGACCTTGGGGAAGGGTTGAAGGAGAAGGGAAGAAGCATGGAGCAGAGAGAAATGTAGAGCTCAATAAAAATCAATAAAAACATTCAGATGAAAAGCACGAAGTTAAGAGCCATTTGATATGTCTGTAGAGAATGGTATGATCTGAATAAAGAAGGACTAAAGTCTCATAGGTCAAAACACCTTGTAAAGCCTAATTTAATCTTTGTTATAATTTGTTTGGCCTCTTATCAGAGATGCTTCTAGTCCTCGGGGATCGAATTCTATCTCCACAACTTCCTATGTTGACGTCTGACTGTCCAATTAGCTTTTAACTTTTTATTTGGTGATAGAACAATTAAGACTATACTAAGGCTTGAAGTGCTCTTTTTTTCTCTCTCTTTTTATAATTATAAATATCAAACACTCTGTGTGAAGGCACCATCACCAAATCAGCAGGACAGGAAATGTATTCCCCAAACACTGAATCAAGGAGAACCTGAAAATGGTAGTCTAGCCTTGAGGACTGTGTGGACATGGTTTACATGAGCTGCAAAATTTTGTTGTGCTATTCCAATGAGATTAAAATTGCAAACACTTGATCTTTTACCACATGTCTCTGTATCCTAGCATGCCTCTTCATTTCTTCAAATGTCATAACAGGGCTCTTCAGAGAAAGTAACAGTGGCTTCATATTTGAAAGATGTATTTTGTATAAAAACACCAAGCTAACAGTCTTAACATATATGCAGAGGACTGGGGAGTGGGAGCAGGTGTGTGTGTGTGTTTCTCACTTTTTTGCCTGCTCTTGGAACTGTTTTCTTCTTTTTGGGTTGCCTTGTCCAGCCTAGATATGAGGGCTTTTGCCTTTTGTTATTGTATCTTGTTTTGTTGTGTTTGGTTGTTTCCTCTTGGAAGCCTGATCTTTTCTGAAGGGTCAAAGAAGAGGAGGGAGAATGGATCTGAGAGAGAGAAGAGGTGGTGATGGGGAGCAGAAGAAGAGGGGAGTGGGGAGAAACTGTGGTCATTATGTATTGTAGGGGAGAAGAATCTATTTTCAATAAAAGAAAAAAGAGAAATACATATTCTAGTCTTGCCTTAACTATGTGATCTTGGACAAAATAGAGACGCTTCAAGCAAAAGGTGACAAGAGGTTTCTGTCATAAAAACCATCACTGAATGAGGAACACGATGCTTGGAGAAATTCATTACCAATAAACACATAATATTACATGACTTCAGTTTATAATTCTCTGAGCGTATTCCTTCCAGTTTATGTTGGCTTATATTAATAGCAAGAAAAACTAAATGTATTCATTTCAGTTGGTGTTAGTAATGCTGCCCTCTTATTCCTTATCAGGAATAATTCAATCATGTCCTAATATAAACAACAGTGACCTTGTAACATACATGAAAAATGGTTTGTGTGTACTGATTATATAACGAAGAAAAAATAAAGTCAAAGACAAAATGCTTCCCTATCTGTACATGCATATTATGAGTTAGTGACAGCTGTTACTAAGAAAGTGAGGTTAAAAGGGAAATAGGCTTCTGTTCTCATGGCTTCAGCCCCTGGACTGGAGAAACAGCTTGGTGGTGAAGACTTACTATTCTTTCATAGGACTGAAGTCCAGTTCCCTTCACCCGCGTGAGGTTGTTCACAACATTCCATACCTCTAGCTAAGGGACCCAATGCCTGCTTCTTTCCTACATGGGAACCCACATTTACTTGCACATACTCATGTACAGATACATACACATACAGAGAATTTAAGAAAAAAATTAAAACCTTTTAAAAAATAAGATTGAGAAAGAAAGTCATTCACGCTTTTGTCTCTGGGTCTTATGGCTCTTCCTATCAAGAGAATGTTTATATTCTTGATTCTAAATGAGATCTTGCAGTTCTAACTCCTTTCGTGGTCATTGGAATACAGAAAAGCACTTGGGACGGACAAGGCAAACTAAATGTTGGGGTGGAGTGCCTCTTGTTATGCCCCCATGGAGAATCCAAATTAGATAAAAGCTAAGCAAAAACATGCCAGTGGAAATATCAGCTACACATGTACCCAGCCAACATCGCTGGCCTCCTTCCAACCTGCGTGTGCTTGTAATCTATCCATAAATGGCTGCTACTTTCTAACTTAGGGTGCAGGTGGTATCTCAGTAAGGCCTATTGTTATAAAGGAGACTCATCAACTCTTCTGATGAACAGAAATCTAACTGGGGAAGAAGCAAATCATGAAGTGGAAGTTTAAGACTTCCAATGCAAAAAACAAAAACTAAATCTGTTTACATAAAACACACATCAATCAAGAAACAGGTAAGTAGGAAAGTAGGAGGGACAGACATAGTAGTACTTTATCTGACACAAAATGATGTACTTTTAGAGCATTAGGAAACAAGACTGCACGACTTGCAGGTTTGCAGGACTGCATTTGAATGCAATGCCTTCCAGTCATTTGAGTAAGTGCTATTGTGTTCAATGAATGGGTTAGCTCTATGCAGACCTCCCTTTTTTTCCATCTGAGAGGAAATGCCAGCACTTGTAGATCATTGTCCAGCCTTGTCCTCCTCATGACCCAGGGACAACAGATCTGAGATGGAGGAAGGCAAATTCTTGATCAGTGGACATGGGGAAAAGGGTCTGATGATCAGTTTTAGTACATTGAGCAATGTATTTAATCCCTATAAGCTTGTTTTTTCCCCATATACAATAAAATATCTGTAAAATAATTAAAAAAATAAAAGCAACACAAAGTAACATATTGATACTTAATGAAAAAGGTACTTTGTTGACCTCCATTTATACACCATGAGGAGGAGTCAATGTAATCTAGTATTCTCATTTCTGGACAAAAAAAAATGAATTCCAATAAAATAGAACATTGTTTCTGAAACTATTACTACTAGTCACCTCAAAGTTTTCTGTTTGTTTGTTTATTTTTTTCCTTTCCCGAGATTTTTCTGAGTATGAGAAAGCTCATAAGTGAGAAGGTTACAAAGAGAGTACTGATATGTTGTCCTGGTTTTTAAAAGAACAGTTGTTAAGTCAATTCACACACTGTGTTTATACTATAAATAAGAAAGTTCTGACAATAGTTACAAGACAAAAGACTTATAGTAGTCAGGGCACTTATCCAGTTTAATTTATTAAACTGGTTAATAAATTTAACTTTATAAAGTTTACTTGAGAAAACATATTGCACTATAAATTAAAATATGGCACCATCTCAGAAAACCCAGTGTTGAACTCAGAGGAGTTTTCATTCTCATACAGTCCTTTACTAATACTTGGGACATGATTAATTTTTTCCAAGTATGAAACAAAGAAGAGTGAAGAGAAACAGAAGAAAACAAATCATGCACAATCAAAGCTGACTTACAAAATTTAAATAGCTAAACCAGAGTTGAGTGTTAGCAACAACTGATAGAGGGAAGACATCTCAGTGTGCCTAAGAGAGTCACTTAGACAGCAGTGTAACCAAACCATCCATTTTCTCAAAGGCACACTTCCCTAGGAACTGCAAAACTAATGGTGGGAGAAAGATCTTATTTCCTGGATGAGGCCCTAATCCTATGTGGTCAGCCCTAAATACTTGCAAATAAGGCCAAAACTAACTGGGGTGTGTGTGTGTGTGTGTGTGTGTGTGTAACTGTAGAAGTGGTTGTGAAGACAGGATGGGGGCAAGGGAGGAGTTGGAGAAGTGAGAGAAAAGAATTTCACATGATGCAAAGACTGTTTTTCTGTATGAAATGCTCTAATAAAGAGAAGGAAGCAACGGTTTGGGCGTTGAAGTTGGTATCACCTCTTAATTCACTTTCTAAAACTGTCCTTTCCAATCCCCCAGGACTCTGAAGTTCCAGCCGACAGCATCCCTGAGAACAAGACCTTTATCCTAGAATTCTCATTGCTGCATTTTTTTCCTTCCTTTTTGTTTTTCTTTTTCTTCTTCTTCATCTTTTTTGTTAGTTTTGTTTTAAGAATTCACCTTCACATCAGCTACACAATAAAGAACAGCAGTTTGGTGTTCTAGGCATAAACTGTGATTTTTCCTGTTGAGAGCATTAAGGTTCAGCTGTACACAAACATACACATCTGAACTTTCATGGAACTGATCTATAAAGTATTTGCAAATGACTAAGTCTGTGAGGGATTAGCCATCACACATTAATATATAAATCTCGTTTCTGAAAATCTCATTGGTGGGATTATTTCTACTCTGTCCTCCAGGTAACAGTAGTCTTGGCTCTGTCGTCTGTAAAAGGCTGCTCTGAAGTGTGCACAATGCAAAATGATTTATGTATGTTATGATTTACTCCCTCTGCAGAGAATAATAATTTTAACATTGAAGACTTTAAAGTCTTAAACACAAATTAGTCATTTTAGGTTTAGAGTAACCTGAATCACCATTCATATGTCTAGCGTGTGTGGTATGTAAAGGTCAGATTTGGGAGGCAAATCAGAAAAAGGCACCACTTCTAAAGGGGTCATCACTTCCATCCTTTTGTCTGGTCTGAGCTGTGAAATTTGTTTCAGTAATTCTCACATCCAGTTGCTGGTACCAAGATCCTCATTAATAAAGGAAACACAAAACATTCAGAGGTGAACAAGTAATAGATCCTAGGGTAAACTTTTAATAAATGTTATAATCCTACACGGGAAATCTTTTTAGTTGGCTTGAATTTTGAAGCCAAGAAAATAAAATCTATTTGTAATCTTAAACTAAAGACAAAATCTAGAATATATATTATGTGAGTTTGACCATCGTGATTGTGTACATATGCATGCATGTGTTTGTGTTTTGTGTCTGTGTGTCTATATAAGTGCATATGTTTTGTGTGTTTGTGTTTTGTATGTGTGTCTCTGTATGCATGCATATGCTTTAGTTGTGTTTGTGTATGTGTGTTTGTGTTTGTGTTTGTGTTGTGTGTGTGTGGTTTCCTACCCAACAACACAGAAACAGTGCAGAGATCCTAAGACTGAAGTTTCTTTTTAGGGCATGAACAACAGCAACTCTCTTACCACATTCTGAAGAAAATTAGCTAAAATAAAGCTAATGGCATTAATTTTATAATCGGATTTATAAGCTAACACCACTTTTCTCTGAACCTTAGTCCTTCATAGTTGGTAGTATCACATAAATTAACTCACAGAAGAACACAATATAATGTTAGTTCTCTCTTTTAAAAAAGAGAAAAGATGAGAGAGATTAATGAATATCTTGTTTACTATCACACAGTTGTAGAATTTGAAGACAAGCAGATTTAGAATTTGAATTATGTGCATCCTGGACCTACAGCTGTACTCATAATCACTGAAGATTTTCATGCATAGAATTCACGAGTAAATTGAGTGTATATATCCAATGGTACATGCTCAAAAATTATTGATGCTATATAATTTAAAATGTCTCAAGAAAGAATAGATGACTGGGAGAATGTTTCTTTTCTCAGAGGAAGAAGTATAAGCCCATGAAAGATGTGGTTTTTAAGATTTTTTAAATAAATTTTTGGCTGTTCATTTATGTGTATGTGCGTGTGCCAGCTTGGGTTTATTCAGCATGAGTAAGTAGATGTCCAAAGAAGCCAGAAGAGGGTAGTGGATATCCTGGAACTGAGACTGCAGGCAGCTTTGAGCCAACAAATCTAGACTGGACCGGACTCAGACACTGAGTCTGTGTCTTCTGAAAGAGAAACAAGAGCTTTTAGCTTCTGAACTATTGTTCCAGCCCCAAGAGATACTCTTAATTGCCAACTAGAAACTGAATAGATTGATGAAAACACACTATTGTGTTTAAGCAAATTATCTTCATCTATTAGCATATAAGAACACATACCTTGTTCATTAGTCTTAAACTAGCATTTGTTGATCATTCTATGGACACACAGCACACCACACTGCATTACTTCATTACCTTTATCTCTAAGTCACATTTACCCTACAGTTATACAGCAGACAAAATCACAAATGCCATTCTTCTATTTAGCCCTGCAGTAACAGAAGGACTTTTATTATCACTATTAACTGAAGTGATTGGATTATTCGATGCACTGTCTTCTCTTTTCAACATTAATAACTTGGGAACATGTCTGAGAGATTTAGCCAAGGCATGTATGAAACCAAAATGAGTTCTCAAATCATGCAGAGATACCTCAGCATTGCTCTGGGTTTAAGAGCTATTAAAGGAAATTTAACAGATCAGTTTATAAAATCCAAGAAGACTTTCCTTCAAGAAGTACATTTACACGTACAATTTTTTACTTTACATTTTTGTGAGTTTAATCTCTTTTCCTCATACAAAAGTGACTAGCATGTGATCAGCTACTATACCTGAGTAAATATCTTTAAGGTCCTGAAATTTATGAACTCCCAGACCTCAGGAAGAAAGTCTGCTTTATAGTGATTTATTTCTTATGAGATATAAAAGTTCAATTCTAATTATGAGTATATAATAAATTATCTGTTTTGTTCAGACTGCCTCAAAACTCACTACGTAGTCCAGGCTAGCCTCGAATCTATGACAACCTTCTTGTCTCAGATTCCTAAATTTTGGTATTACAATAAGGAGCCATCATAATTACTTTGGGGTTTGATTTCTTAAAAGAATCACTCACCTCAACTCTCTGACCAACTATTGTGATTATGCTAAAATATTTAGTTAAGAGGGAGATGCGTGAGTAGAAGTCAATAGATCTGTTGTGTAGAGACATGGAGATAGGAAGAGTTAAATGGAGAGGGGTAAATAGGTATGGACACATAGATGTTGAAGGATATACATAACCAGTGGACAGATGATGATAAAAGGTGCTGATGGATAGGGAGTAATGAGTGGGTACTGATGGATTAATACTGGTGAACAGATAAACATAGATAAATACTCCGGCATAGTTCCAGCTAGACAGGTATGAATAGATAGGTGTTGATGGACAGGTGCTGATGCATAAGTAGTAGTAGATAGTTACAGATGAAATGGCAGAGGTGTTGCATGCAGGAGAACAGATGCTGGTGGACAGGTAAGAGTGGATAAGTATTTGTAAATAGTTGCTTGTGAATGCGTAGGACCTGATGGGCATGTGCTGGAGGACAGGTACCGGTGAAGAGCTGTTGGCAGATAAGTACTCATATGTAGATGCTGGCCTTCTCTCTCTCTCTCTCTCTCTCTCTCTCTCCCTCTCTCTCTCTCTCTTTTCCCTCTCTCTCTTCCTCCCATTACAAAATGAAGATAAAGTATATTTTTCCTCTCTGTAATGAATTTCCTCTCTGAATATATTTATGTTTAAGTTTAAAAAGCTTAAATATTCATTATTTCTTGAACAAAAGGTAACAGCATGAGACTATTACTCTCATGGAAGAAAGCAAAACAGAAACTAATACCTAATTTAGTGTGGGTTCACCAGAGACTTAGAAATATTTATATTCAAACAAAGCCTTTAGTCAGCTCTTACATTGTAAGTTAACAAGAATAAAACAGTTTCTTAAATTAAGAACCTTATACTCAAAGTATACATTGTTCATTTATGTCCACTTGAACAACTAAAAAATTGTTCAAATCATATTCTTCTGGATATGGCAGAGTAAGCAGTACTAGAATAGTCGTTCTCCCACAAATAGCTGTGAGTCAGCTGTGTCTGACCAGTTTTTGATACTAGAAACAAGAAACACCCTTGAAGTGCATCTGTCTTCTAATTGGGCCCATTTCCTGACGGAAGTCTCAAGAGCTGTGATGCAAAGGGCTCATATTCAGGTAACAATGCTTAAGCACTTTCTCAATA
>PVIU01006634.1:68773-99722 GCA_004026605.1 Ondatra zibethicus
TTTTTTTTTTTTTTTTTTTTTTTTTTTTTTTTTTTTTTTTTTTTTTTTTTTTTTTTTTACTTAGGTGCATTCTTAATCTTTTAGCCTACCTTAGAGTTTGTTGAATGAGGCAAACTTTTATGTACCTGAGGATACATAAAATAAAAAGGGCATGTGAATCTGTTCTTCTGTGTCAAATCATGTGAAACACCTTGCATTCATCCATGACTGGTTAGTTTTTAAATCTCCTTTATTCACAGATGAAAAACTAGTTCTGGGGCTGGAGAGATGGAGCAGTAGTTAAGAGCAAACATTGATCTTGTAGAGGTCTCAACTTGGTTCTCAGCACTCATATTAAGTGGCATACAACCAACTAAATCTCCACTGACAGGAGATCTCGCAGCATCTTCTGGACTTTGGGGGACTCTACAGCTTCATATACTCAAACCTACACACACACACATTTGGAAATTTAAAGATATTTTAAAAGGTAATTCTCATAGATATCCTTTACTAGACTACAAATATAATCTTAGCATTCTTATAATATTCTTCAAGGCAATGTTTTATTTTTTTTTACTATTTCTCATACTATTATATAATATTCAAAGTATAAAATGATTTTCTAAAGAACAGACATGATATATATATATATATATATATATATATATATATATATATATAACACTGTCCTGGGTACAGGAAAGTTCTAAAGGTTTCCTAACAGACAGGGCTTTTTAACAGTCAAACAGTTTCTAATCAGCATCCTGGTGAACACTCACTCCCGTAGATTCAGCCAGGAGAAAGACGGTGAGCGCAATGCAAGTTGGACAGTTTAGAGTTCAAGCTAAAGTTTGAGCCTGAGAAAGATTAGCATTATGTTGGCAACTCCCATTTTCATGCTCTCATGGCATTGGACCAAGGGAGCCACATGACAGACAGCGCAAGCAGTGGTGCTTACTGTCATTGTGAATCAAACTCTAAACTATTGCCAAATAATGCCATAGCTTATATCTGTACCCAAAGGCAGAGGGGAAGTTTAATAGGAAAAGTTCAGTACTTCCATGTAAGATATAAGAAGTGTTTATATGGCAGCCTTCTAATAAAACTACCTACTCTTATAAATTCCATGGAAGAGTAAGCAGCACTCCATCCAGTCTCGGGATAAAGGACAAGTGAACATCACCTAGCTGCTCCAAATAGACACTTCCAAGTTATCAAGGCACTGCAACCAAGCCAATGGGATAAAAGAGATTGCCATTTATTGGCAAGTGACAGCTAAGTGCCAAGAAGATATAACGTGTTCCAGGGGATGAGTGGAAATAAATAAATTGATATTTATTCACCAACAAATATGAAAATGCTCCACCATTTGAACAATTTCCATGGCTATCATAATACAGACTGGTTTAATGTTGTCCCATTGGCTGCAATTATCATTTACCTGTTTCTAGACTTGATATATTTTTGCCTGATTCCATCACTAAAGGAGCATTATTGACAACTGGTTCTTGCATTTGTTTGTTGAACACTGAGTCAATAATTTTCAGAATAGTGTTGTGTACCCAATGCATGTTTAGTAAACATTTCATCAACGGGAGAGCAGGTGAGCAAACATGATGCCAAGTCACATGCTGAGCTGTGAAACGTGTCTCTCACCTTCTCACAACTCAGTTAAACCTTCTTTGCTACTGAATCACAAGACTGATGAGCACTCAATATGGACTTGTACATAAATGTCCTGAAGAAGTAGATCTCTCCTTTCTCTGGTAGTTATTAGACAATAGCTCTATCCGGGGTAATGGTTACAAGGATTGATGGCTTGTTCATATTAGTGACTAGCATATTAGTATAGGAGACACAGCCCACAATGTTTTACAGATTTCAGGACTAAATCAATTGGGTTATTTCTAAAATGTATTTTATTTCTAATATGATAATCATTTGCGGAATGTCAATATTATATCTATTTGTGCATATTTTTCTGCCATCAGGAGAATGGGTTTAGTTTATTGTTTGAGTCAGTAACAGAGCAGCGGTTATTCTGGATGCATTTCCTAAACACTCTTTCAGCATTCCTATTTAAGAAATTAATTTTCTGAAAGCAACAACACATACTAAAGACTCTGTCCACACATCAGTGCATCAGATTCCTACTCTTCTTGGTATACATTTCCCTTGAAAATTCATTTTATGGTTGTTAGTAGAGAAAAGACCCACAACAACAACAAACCACAGAGTTTGCTTTGGTTTGGATTCCTTCATGACTGTCTCAAAGGGAAACCAATAGAAGCAAAATGTGGTTGAATTGCTTCCAGTAGCTAGAGCAACTCTGGGATGGGTGCCCTAGACTGTGAGGATGTAGAGGGTTTCCTGTCGTGACAATGCCGTCTTTTATTTAGTTGTATATAACATAATTTTCTCAAGAACCTCTAATTTTATATGCTTTAAATACTAATTGGTGAATGAAATTCAGTCTTAAGAAGAAGTTAAATATAAGGACATCCTGCAAAGTAACAAGATGCAAAGTTAACCCCTCAAAAATCAGTAGGCTTTCTTCATACAATGACAGACTGGAGATGAAATCAGGAAAACAATCCCAGTCACAATAAAATGAAAAAAAAAATGAAATTTATGCTCTGACAATGGGCAGCCTATATGTGGCGCTTTGTTGAAATTGTCCATATTGGGTTCCATGGTCTAAGTTGATGAGCATGACTAACCAGGTCTCTTCCTCAAGAGGGCAGCAGATCTCATCACAGATGGTTGTGAGCCATGTGGTTGCTGGAAACTGAATTCAAGACCTTTGGAAGAGCAGTCAGTGCTCTTAAACCCTGAGCCATCTCTCCAGCCTGTGAGCCATCTCTCCAGTCCACAATAGGCATTGAATAAATAAACTGGAAGTAAACCTAACTGATGGAATGAAAGACCTCTACCACATAAATGTTAAGTCACCCAATGAAGAAATTGAATAGAAAACCAGAAGATGGAAAGACATCCCATGCTAAGGAATTGGAAGAATCAATATCCCAACAATAACTGTCCAAACACATCCCTTGTACATTAAAATGTGACTTAGAAGGCCTTATTGTAGATTAGAATCAGTATTCTAAACATGATCAGAATACATGGTTCTTAGTATATCATAAAAATAATACTGATAACATGGATAATCTATTATTAAGTAAGTTGATATCTTTCTTATCGGTCTACTTTGTCTAGTGTTTGGGCATCATATTGTCAGCCTTAGACTTGTTTTTAAACTCACTTGCCAATAAATAAATCCATTGAAAATTGATAAGCTGAACTAATTCAAATAAAAAACATTCAGACTGATTACACAGATATGTGTTTATTGAATATAATATTCAGTTAAAGGTAAATACCAGCTCACATGGAAACTTTATGTGCTGATTAAGCTTAATTGTGAACCTGTCAGGATTTAGAAAATCACACTGGAGATGTGCTATTTGCCTTGGTTGTGATGGTGTTTACAGAACTTTACAGAAATGGGAAAACCCACTGAGAATATGGGAAGCGTCACTCCAACCCCTTCAGGTCGATTCTAAGTACACAACCAATAATTTCCTATGGGTCAGTTAATATGCAAATTGTGAGTTAAACAAATGCAAACCAAGGAGCTGTGGTAGGAGGGCAGCTCCTGGGTGGGTGGGGCAGCTGTGGTGAAAAAGATGCTGTCAAGTTCTGAGAAAGAATCTCCTTCTACCCTACAAAAAGTAACTCCCCAGGTGTGGTACTGGACTGAACAGGGTGTGTGAATATTATCTAAGGTCTGATAATACAAATTTTATTTTTATAGCTGAAGAGTGTCTTACTTGAGCTAATTGGGTTAATGACTAAAGCTTCAACAAAAGATAAAACATAATTGGAGCCTAAGCAGAAATCTACAAAGAACAATCACAACCTTGGTTGAAACATTTACTCTCACTTAATGGCTTAGAGTTAATTAAAGGCTCATTATTAGAGCTGTTGGAAAGAACAACGGAACGTAGTGTAAAAATCTTGACATGCCCCTACCCACTCCTATTTACTTGCCTTAAGAATTAAGAAAAGGTCCTTATTTTTCAAGGCTTTGGCCTTCATTCTCTAACATGGAATAAATCACCCAAGGGATCTGTAGAATATTGCATATATGCCAAAATGTGGGCTGCGTGGAGGGACTGATTACTTTGGCCATCCCAAAATGTGACACATATTGTTGTTAGCACTTAGGAAACAAGGAAAGAAACCTCAATAAGTCCTGACAGTTCACAGACTCAGGATCTCACTAGTGTGTGGCAGTTGGTGTCCACGCACCTCATCTGGAAGCCCTTCCCTAGCTAAGACACACCTGTGCAAAGGCAGTAAACTAGGAAGCATTGGATGGGTTTTATGCCACTATGATGCCAATGCGTCTTCCCTGAATCCCAAGCTAGTGCCAAGGGATGTGATCTTTACTCTATCCCTCCTGGGCCAACTGAAGATATTTGAATACAAGCCAGACTTCACTTGAAGGAGTTTGTGAAATTGCCACAACAAACAAGGATAGAGATCCTTTTCCCAACCTTGGTGTCAATCCCAGGACCTCTAGCATGCTAGGAAAATGCTATGCTCACAGTTCCTCAGAGAGCTTCTAGTGGAAGTCTTCATTAGCAGATTTTTTACAGATGTAGAAACTTAGGAAGATAATTAACTTAATCCTTTATGAAATTTCTGTCTTAATAAAAGAGTATTAAATATTTAGCTGCATGAAAGATTTGTACTTGGGCTTAAATGTGATAAAGAAAATTCTGAAAGTAAAAAGAAAGGCAAAAATCTGATATACATAATTTTCTCTATATATAATTTAAAAAGAAGTATTCATTTTTGCCTTTGAGACAATTATTTGGAAATTACCACTGTAATTTTGTTTTGGTTTTAGCAAAATTGGCTTTTTTGTAACTCAATTCATTATCTCAATTGCTTCTACAAAGGCAAAAAGAACTTAGTTTGTTCCTTTGTCTCATGTGCCACCAGTTCCTCCTAAGGGATGTTGCAGGCCTCAGACTGTGCCCAGGAGGGGCCATGTACTTCCTCCCCTCTCCTGCGGCTGCGCTCCCTTTAATCCAGTTGGTCAGGGCTGAGAATGTGGTGATCTTGGTCTAATCCAAGGAACTGACAAGGAATACATTAATTATGCATCTCATTTATTTCTGAATATGGGAAATACCTTGTTGATTGTTTTTATATGTCTTTTATTATTCTTCCATCCATCTTTCTATTTATCAATTCAGCCAATACTTAGTACAGTCATTTACCATGATTCTTTATATTCATAAACCATCTACCTTATCATCCCACATTCTTCCTCTTAGCTGCCCAAATATACATCCAGCTCAGTGACTCTTAATTCATCGTTAGCTGCTTGTACCTAAGAAACTAGTGAAAACCCAGACACAGAAAGACAATTATCACATGTACTTATTCATAAGTGGTTTTTAAACATAAAATAAAGAAAACCAGCCCACAAATCACAGTCCCAGAGAATCTAGACAACAATGAGGACACTAAGAGAGACTTACATACATCTAATCTACATGGGAAGTAGAAAAAGACAAGATCTCCTTAGTAAATTTGGAGCATGGGGACCTTGGGGGAGGGGAGAGGCAAGGAGGGGAGCAGAGAAAAATTGTAGAGCTCAACAAAAATCAATAAAAAAAGAAAACATTGCATCATGCATTAAATGGAAAGATTTTACATTATTAAAGCTATCTCAAGTTGGACATAGTAGAAGTACTGCTATAATCCTGGCAGGAAAATTGGGCGTGATCTGACTATACGAGGCACTCTTTAAGAAACAACAGCAAAAAGCTCTAGCTCTACAAAATCAGTTTCAAAAGTCATAATTAGCCAAGTGAAGGATGCCTGTGAAGACATTGCATGGCAAGGAAACAAGCCCCAGGGAGAGCTAAGATGGGGAACAAAAGACTCTAAGAAAGTGAGACCCTGTTTCCAGTGTCCGATGTTATAAGAATGAAGAGTTTGAAGGTAGCTCCAGGACAGCCTTGGAAACTACATAGAGACCGGCAGCATTTGGGTAAGAACTGTCCAGGCAATGGGAAAGTGGACAGTGCAAAGTGGTCTGGTTTGAGACCTTTAAATAAAAGTTTGCTCCATTCATAGTGGCAGACACTTGGGATCCCTGTAAGTGCTCGGAGATGGGATGGGTCTGAGCTGACTGAGGAGGAGCTTGCAGGGAAAGGGTTCAAACAGTTCTGAGGTTATAAGCGAATGAATGGGCACCGCCTTGGCAGCCTCTCACGGATCTTACCATAGGATTCTGAGTTTCAGAAGAAGTATGCTTTTATGTGCTATTCCTTCCAGCTGCCCCATTATGGAAACAATGGGGCAGAGTGGGAAAGATGCAGAAAAAAATGCATCTAATCTCTAGAGCTGGCAGAGAGGAGCCTATCGAGGAATATGTTGCTCTTGCCAGTGGCAGCTGGCAATTAATGCTGAAATGTGGCTTCCAGCTTGCAAAGAATGGAGGATTTCTCTGCACGGATTTAAAGGGAGCTGGCGCACACTCAGTTTTCTACTGCACTGCGCTAAAGTCAATTGTGTATAAATTGAGTCAGAAATAATGTGCATGAAGGCGAATTCTATCCATATTAACCTTCACACACGTTTAGGAAAAGTTTAGGAAGTACTGAAGTTAAAGCTGCTACCCTGAGTCCAAAACAAAAACAACAAACAAACAAATAACTCCCCCAAACCAAGCCAAACCAAAATAAACAACGGCAGCAACAACAAAACAAGCAAAAACACAACACCTGATCAACTCAAGATTTCAATTTTGCTCTCCATGTTCTCTGGTGCCCTTGGACCATAGACTGTGGTACTACTCCGTCCACTGCAAAAGCACCTTCCCCAATTCCTTTATCTGGATAATGACTTCTTACTCGAAGTCAAGGGCAAACTTTTTCTTCCTAAAAATGTTATGGAAACGATCCAATCATAGCACCACCTCTCTAACATCCCCAGAGCGACAGTGAGTTTTCCACCTGCTCCACTCTGAACTCTGCAACATTCCACACTGCTGCGGCTAAGTAAATTGGAATAGATGAGTATTAGCTTGACTTCATTAAACAATCCAACAGAGAAAATGGACTGCCATTCATGTGGCCATGTGGCAAAAAGAGACGCTGGGCTGGGAGGACAGAGGCATGCAGTATGTAATGTGTTTTCCTCCAGGAGAACAGGCACAGTCGGAGAAGATCAAGCATGGGATGTAACAGACAAGAAAAAGAGCAAATCATTATTATGCATTTGAGTCTCTTCTGGGCAACCCATAAAAGTGCAAACCTCCCTCATTTTGAAGCTAAAATTAATAATTTAAATAATTTGATGAAAATTGCTCTGTTACAGGTAAAATCAGAAGCTTTGAAAATCAGAAATCTGAATCAAAATCAGATATCTCAATTTTCTTTTTATGTTTCATATTCAAAGTACTTAGGTCTTGCAGTAGCTTCAGAGACAAAGCCTAATCACTGAACCCTACTCAAAATGACATAAGATTTGATTCCATAACACAGGAGTTATCCAGCATAGGGGGAGGGGATAAATGTCTTCTGTGTTCTTCTCAGCCAGCTCTCACTTTACTCTGGAACACCTAGATACTAATAAAGAAAATTAATCTGAGTGATTCACTCACACTTAATATGATGTTTAAACTTCTGCCGATGACTTTTCTAGACCTCTCAAACATCTGTAAGAAGACATAGGGGTGAGCCCCTGTGCCCATGGCTGAGCAAAGTCTTCCTCAGTAAGAAGAGGAGCAATAATATTAGGAAACATTAAAAAAAAATTGACTTCACAAAAACCACATTTTAACTTTGAAAATCCCATGTAAGAAAAAGGAACAATAAATACTTGGGGAAAACATCTGCATAACTATGCCTGGCAATGAACTTGTCCCTAAAATATGTGTAGGAGCAGGTTAGTGTGATAACAAGATGTGTTTAAAGGGATAAAACACTTCATCATATTTCCACAGAGCTGATACTCAAACAAAACTGAGAACAGAAAAGTGTTCTCACTATTAATCTTAACAAAATCAAATTATAATATACTCTCATTACTTTGAACATAAAAGAAAGGCAACATTTAAAACAACTGACTTGCCAAGTTTCCAGAACAGAATAAGTATTATATGCAAATTTTTACTCAGTAAAGCTTATTTTACTATATAAGTGTATGAATGTGTTTATGTATACATATATACATACTGTGCATGTGCATGTGTGTGTTGGGGACACAGGTTCTCAGGGCCTCCACTTCTCTGCAAGAGATGATGCTCTGTAAAGGGTTAGATTCAAATAATTTCCTTAGACATGGCCTGTATCCAGTCTGATGCCTAAAACTCTGAATGTTCTTGAGAAACATATATTGAGTAGATCAATTTCATATTGATCCATTTTTTAAATTCACATCTGTGGACTAGTTTCATAATTTTTAATAATTAGTGTTTATTATTCACAAATTTCTCTTTGAACAGACACTGAGCTCGAAAGCATAAACAAAGATTATATAATGTACTTGCACATTATATTACTATCAGCTTTTGAAAATTATTCTAATTTTAAAATAGTTAAGCCCAGCTATGGGTATTAGAGAAAGTTTGCTACTTTAGTGATGCAAACACATACGCACACACATACTCACACAGTTGGTAAGAGCTAAAAGTACATTACATTGAAAATGAAATTAGCTCTGTACATTTCATGATGCAGTTAGAGGGTTCATATGTCCTCTACTGTAGTCTATGGATTAGATGCTTTTCCTTCCCATTAAAACACTAGAGTCACAAGTTTTATCTCCCCATGCCTAATAATACAAGTAAAATGTGGAAAAACAGAAAAAAATCTGTTTTACCTGCAGATATTAAAGAAACAAAAAGAGAAAGTAAACTGGAAAAAGAACAGAAGGCAGCTTGCACTTAGCGAACGACTGTTAGGTTCATTTAGTATTTCTATAGTATGGTGACAATTTCAGAAAAAACAAAGTGAGATCACACAACTCCCTCAAAAGGAGAAAAACCCATGGTTCAATCTAAGCTCAAGATTAATGGATTGCTGATATTATGAAAAAAATAAAGTAAAAGTTCTAGTTTTTTTTATGAACAATTAAAGCTAATACTTCCTCTGCTTTACATGCTAGGTAGGAAAATGAGTTGACAATTCAGCTAAATTTATTCATCATATTTTCAAAATAACTACTTGATGGAAAGGCTACCATTACTGTCATTTTGTAGATGAGAACATAAAAATTCACCTGTTTTCAAATTCATACCATAACTAACAGTTTATTACATACATGAGGCTGAAAGTCCCTGTTTCTAAACACTAGCTATCTTGGTTCCTTTAGAGATCAATGATGAAGAGAGTGGTCCAGCTCTAAGTGAAACACAAGCTTGGAATCCACCTAAGGCAGGTAAAAATGTCTCTGGACACGATGCTGTGTGATCGCTATCCTTGGTTGTCAACTTTACTACATCTGGAATTAACTAGAATCCAAGCAAATGGGTACAACTGTGAATGATTTTTATTAATTTAGTCATTGGAAGTGGAAAGGCCCACCTTTAATTGGTTTTTTTTTTTTTTGAGGTGGGAGAGCAGCTAATTAAAACTAAAGATTCGTATCTTTAACTTTTATTGAAGAATAAAGATGAAGATCGGGACCACCATTTCTTGTGTCATTCTATATAAAGTAAATGGAAGAAGAAAGCCTACTCTCTCTTTGCCTGCTTGCCCTTACTGTTGCTAGCAAGTTCATTTCTTCATTGGTATTAGAGCCTCCTTCTGAAGGATTCCAATGTATACTGAAGACCAGCTTAGATTTCAGCCTTGTGGACTGAACAACTGCTGGATTCTTGAATGATCTATTAATAGAAAGTCATTGTTAGACTAACTGGACCACAGCCTGCAATATACTCTAATAAATCCATATATATATATGTATATATATATATACATACATACATATACATTCACACACAGATATGTGGATGAGTTACTGTGAAATACCACAGAATTATTGGAATGCATAATGTTCTGTTTCTCTAAAGAACATTGAATAATAACCCTATTGCTCAGGTTATTTTCTCTTTCTTTAACAGTCAAGTATTTAGTTTAAATGAGAAAAGTTTCATACTCCATTGAGTAGCAATAAAATTTCCACCCTCATTAAATTTCTTATTAGAAAGAAATAGGAAAATAATAGATTATGAGTTGACAATTTATTCTATCATATTGGTACAGTGCTTCTATACTATCAGCTGTCTTTTCTCTCTTCTTTTGTCTTATGCACACACTGATGCCAGTCTTTTGAGTTAGCATGTTACCCTGCTCAGCCACTGATCTTACCTTTGCATTATTTATTCTGAAGATGCTCTCATCTGTGTATTTTTAATGTATAATGGGTTATTGTGGAATACTATAATTTTAGTATGCTGTGAACACTAGAACTTAATCTTTCTTCTTCAGGACAGTGACTCTCCTGGGATAGATGCAGAAGTGGGGTTTCTGGGAATATGAAGTTCTGGCTTAAAGTTTCTTTTTATTTGTTTTCACTTTGATTCTGTTTATTTCCTTTCATCTGACCTTGCAGAATCTCATAAGGCACTTTCATGCTTGTATAGAATGAAATGTAGTTTATGCACATTGCTACCCTTCCTTCCCTCCCTTGCCCCCATAGTCTCCTCCCCCAACAGACAGTTTTGCTTCCAAATTTCAGATTTTTGAGGAAGACCCATATTATTTGCTTCATTGACTATACTAATTTATACCCCACCATGTGTGTGTAAGAGTTCCCCTTTATGTTCTTCCAAGTATTTCGAATATTTTATCTCTTAATAACTGTACTTACAAAATGGTTGAGAGGAAATTTCTCAAGTTTGTCTTTTTGCTGTGTATATTAGAGCAAGCCATCATGCCTCTACACATATGTGCAGTTATTATACATCAATTATAATGACATAAATAGAGACTGGGAGAATACTTAGTGGATAAATTGTTTGCTTTGGAAATGTAAGTACCAGATATCAGAACCCCAAAATCACATAAAATCTGGGTGAGCATGGTAGTCATCACTAATCCCAGGATTAGAGAGGCAGAGATAGAGAATATCAAGTTAAATTGACTGATTTAACTAGGTGGAATTGGTAAATTTCAGATTCAGTAGAGACCCTGCCTCCATATGTAAAAGTGTAGAGCAATGGAGAAAACACATGATAACAACTTTGGGCCTTTACACATATGCACACACAACAAAAACAAATGATACAAATAAAGTGGTATCAAAACTGCAACAGTACATGGGAACTACTGAAGAGAAATAAACTAGAACCAAGGAAGCTGTTGCTGAGTGGGGAGCCCCTGTGTGAGTCCAAGTTGTTGCTAGCATAGTCCTCATGGTCTCAAACAATAAATGGCCAGCAACCATATAAAAGGAAAGACAAACAAGAGAAGAAGGTTCATCACCACACCTGCAAGCCTGTAGATGCTTGGTTCTTTTCCTATCAAAAAGAGTAGAATCACATGCAATATCAATTTCCTTCTCTCCATAGGCAGTTTTTAAATACGTCTTTCTCAATGTACCTCTTGATTACATTTCAGCATCTCTCCCTAACCTCTGTTCTGACGCTCTTCATGACCATAACATTTTTCAGCACTTGCTACAACTGTACACTAATGATTCAAGTTCACACTACTATATTTTGGGTCAGATTTCTTTCTCAGTACAGATGGCACTCTTTCTTTCCCTTTGGTTCCATCATCATCGTCATCATCATCATCATCATTTCTTCTGTCTAAATACTGTCAAGCACCTGTACAGAGTTGGTATAATGTCTCCAAGGTCTAATCCAAGCTGATCCTTGTGTGAAGCTAATTCTGAGGCATTAATAAAATACTTGATTACCAAATCCCTTTCTCTGGTCATTCACACCACAAGTAGCAGAAAAGAGCTTCCAAACATTTAACTCTGTTTTATTAAAATCAATAACTAATTGAAAGTGGAAATCTGTTTTATATATTTGTTTTCTCTATTCTCACTAAAATGTATCGACCTTATTGGTGAAACAAAAAGGTAGTAATAAATGAAAGTATAGTTATACTTTCAAAAAAGAATTTCATTCAAGGGAGATGATGTACAAGATAAAGTTGTTCTGAGGTTGAAATGACTTGGAAGCTTCCTGCTACCTAGTGATATCATAGCTTAGTAAATGTCAAAATAACTTATGGATGCATGTTTGTGATGATTTTTTGGGAAATCCTGCACTACCTGAGGATGTGCCAATAGCAAGAACTGCTGAATGTGTTTATGGCATGACACATTTTACATCAATTTCCTACACTGTATCATGTACAGGAGTAAAATAATGCCTGGTACTAGAAACCTAGCCAGCTTCCCCAGACTAGTGAGGTCATGGATCTTAGAAAAGAATCTACTACTGTTACAAGCTAGACCAGCATAATTCCTTATTACATTCTAAATATTATCCTTACACCTACAGATAAGTGTAGCAACCACCCATCCTCAAAGAGTTTCTGTTTACAGCAAATAGAGACTGTTATGGAAAACCACACTTAGATAAAATGTAGAGATAAACAGATCAAGGAGAAACAAATCCCAGTGGCTACATCTGCATCAGAGCCCTTGCATCTATGGCTTGGAGAACATCATCGAAGAGGAGCAGAAACATTGTGAAATCCAGAATATCAGAAAGTATGCTATGAAAGACCCTATTCTAGAAATGGTTGCATCAACAAGGCCAGGACAGTAGTAATATGAATAGACATGCTAATGTTTTAGGGGGACGTTTTCTCAGAATCTGTGCTTAAACAAAGAATTGCAGGGAGCTAATAATTGGCGGGGGAAGGAGAATTACTCTCTCCTAGGGTGAGCCTCTTATTGGCCATCCAATGCAAGGTGGTCAAACTTGACACCATATACCTAAATAGTAAAGAAAGACTCAGCAGATTGAATTTTATGTATTTGTGCATACATACACTTCACAATAAAAATCTTTGAAAAGAAAGCTTCTAATTTAAGATCAAGGGGATATGGGAGAGGTTGGAAAGAGAGTAACTAGGAGAGTCTGGAAAGAGGAAAGAAAAAGGGAAATGATGTTTTAATTAAATTAATATGTTAATTAAAATGTATGCCTTTTTAAAAATAAAAGGAAAACTAAAAATTCTAAGTGATTGAGGAAGATGCCAACTGTGGGCATCCACATACAAGCACACCCATATGAGTGTGTGCCCATATGGACATTTGTGCCACATGAGAAAAACTGACAAGTACACACACAGGCACACATACAAAGTAATTACATGTATTTCTGTTTTTCTTTTTACAGTTATTCTATTTTTAATTTGTTTACATAATAATCATATTAGGAAATAAAACAATATATAGTTAATAATTTAATTTTGTACATTGATTGCTGTATAAGTGCTGTAATGTGAGCTGGGCTCTCTCCTGAAGTTTCTATGGGCTTGCGTGTGTCTCTGCGCTAAGTTGTGTGTATGTGTGTGTGAAAAGTGAAGCAGACGAACAGCTTCTCTTGTGTTTTTTCAGTGTGTTTTTATAAGATGAAATGGAAAGTGTAGCATTGAATGTAATTTTATATACCCCAGACACTGGGTAGAATGTATTTCTTAAATTAAATGAGCAAAGCCAAATGAGGTGATAATTTGTTAGTAAATAAATTTTTTCAGGAAGACAGCTCACAGATACTTGAAGAGATTATTAAATGCCTTGTAATCTGCATTTTAATTTTGAATGTCATTTCTGTTTCATAAATAACTGAAGTGTGTATGTTTGGATGTTACCTACTTGGTGCTGGTTTAGAAATAGATATTCAACATGCAGCTTCCCATAATATCTGTTTCTAGTTAGTTAATATAGCTAAAAGGGAAGGAATCCCTTCCTTCAGTTATGTATGCTTTTAGCTGCATCAAACTATTGTACAGAACAAGCATCTGTGTGCATCTGTTAGATGATGGTGTGGCTTGATAGAGTAACGTTTCTATAGCTCTTGATGAATAGTCTGACTTGTATGTCCCTTCTCTGTCAGTTGGCTCATGCTCTACAATCCTAGACTCTATGGTAAATTAATTTTTGTATTGTGTTCTCTTCTCATGTTGAAAGAAACAGAGATTGAGTGCAAACTCCTACCAAGAATATAGAAAGTTACTACTACTGCATATTATATCATACATACAATTTGGAGACTTCTGACTCAGAGAAGACCTGCACCCTATTTTCTGGACCTTAAGTAGTAATGCCTAGGGCAGTGTAGGAAGATATGCTCCTTGTGAATTTTAAGACAATACAGATTGGATTAAAGTTTAGAACTATGTATTGGTGGCCGCAATTTCTAACTTCCAACTGAGTGTCATAGTTCAGACACTGAAGTTATCTCTGTTGTCTGCTTCCATCCTGCAGAGGATTGTACCTTCAGGCTATTTCACCAGGGAATTAGCTCTACTCTTGGTTAAAACTAGTGTTAACCAAAGTGTTAAAAGTGTTCTTTTTGTTCCTCCTGAAGGAACCTCAGAAAAACAAGTCTCCAAAACAGAAACTACGGACACAGGAATAGAAGACCTGGGAGAAATGGTCATTGAGCAAGGCTAGTACTTCTGTGGGGGCAGGAGGTATAACAAAAATAGAAGAGACTTTTCCAATGATTTTTTAGGAAAAAAAAAGACCCTTGCTTTGGAATGTTATCAATCTTAATTGTCAAATATTTACAGAGGTAGTGCTGTCTGGGGGATTAGCGTGAGTTTTGTGGAACCTGAAACAGGTAATGTTAACAGGAGCCTTGTGTTGTGGAGAGTCTACTCCCTTATCCTTTCTTAAACATTCATCTTAACATAAATAGATGTGACCTGTTTTTTCACATCTGCATGCAGGGACCAACTTACCAAATACTTCTTCAATAGGATAAAGTCAGGTCTAGTGATTTTATTGCTTGTGTTATCACTGGTAAAACACACCCAATATGAACTTCCTAAGGATTCTGTTCTGGCCATTCCTAAGAGGGATGAAATTTATAGTGGTCTGTTTCTCCTTTTTATAAAATGCTAAAAATAGTGTCTGTTGCTCAATGCAATTACCTTGAGCAGCAACTATCTTCTCTTTCGTTACACAAAGGTTAACAAACACGCTTGTAAGTGAACAAATAGCACAAACGATATAAGAGCTAAATCAAAGATATTCACAGATGCAATTCAGCTTTGTTTCTTTGTTTTTCAGAGACAGGGTCCCAGTACATATCCCTGGGCTGTCTTGGAAGTCATAGAGATCTGCCTGCCTCTGCATCCAGAGTTCTAAGTTTAAAGGGATGTACCACATCCAGTTCAAGACAAGCATCTAATGGTGCTGCCAAAAGGGTCTTCAAAGGACAGCAGTTTGCTCCTGTCATTTGAGTCTGCTTTCATCGTCCTTAGGATGAAGGATAGGTAGACAAGGCACCTTAAAAATTATATAGAGGGTCAGATCCCTGGATGTTTATTACTCCTTCTTTCACTTTATGGTAAAAATAAGTTATACGTTTGGAATAGAGATATTACTGTATTTTTCCTTATTTTAATTGGAAATGAGAGCTATTTCAGAAACTAAACTGAACATGTCTGACTAGGAATATGGGTTTAATCATCTGCGAACTAAGAAAAAATAGGATGAGTAAACATTTATGAACATCCTCCACCACCACAGCATCTCATTTGTGCAGCGAGAGTACCTCCAGACAGTTCATGAAAGCAAGTGATTTTACCCCAAGAGGTTCATGATAGCTGACTGTTCTATTTGTGCTCATAGAAATATGAAATCGCCTTTATGTAGTGTAAATCAGAGAGAAGGCTGCTTGGGAGGCCAAGTTGTAAACTTAACATGATGGGATGGACAAGAGTCTGTAAAGGGCAAGCAGCAATCCCAGGCTCAACTCACCTCAGATCCAAAGGGCAGTGTGCTATCAGCATCACTGTCTATTTTGACTGGCTTCTGTAACATTCAGAAATCTTGTAGGTTTCACAGATCTAACTTTTATAGTGCATTACAATGACCTTCAATTATCACTGCAGTGATCGGGCAGAAATGACCCGATCTTATCTGAACAGAGTGGCTCTTCAGAAACACCATGGCATAAAGCTTGACATTTGAACACCAGCTAGGAGTGAATTTTGAAAACCATATCAAAATTTGGAATGAGAATTTGAATGTAGATGGGAAGCCAATGGGAAAGGATAATAGAGTTATCAGCAATGTCCAGAACGGATACAGCCTGGAATCAGGGAAAACACAAACATAATGAAATTTATAAAATATTTAGAGGCTCAGCATTGTGGTCCTTATAGGTCCACTATGACGTGACATGTTTGACATCATAAAAATAATCTCTAGTCAAGCAAGGGTACTCAGAATGGAAGAAGACAAGCTTCTACACACAAAAGTATCTTATCTTTTAAAATACTTAATAATAAACTGGTCACGTTAGAGTGCTGACTGCTTTCAACTGCACAATGATGTATGAGTCTCAGATATTAGCTATATGAACTTGCCCAGCCGTCTCTTTCCCACAGTGAGTCATAGAAACTAGTTCTTTCTCAATGCAGCCATGACACTGACCAAGAAAACCCTGTCTTCTTCTGTGGTTCTTCGGAAAGGCTAGCAGTAAGGGTATACTCTGATCTACAATTGCTAATTGCAGGTCATAGACACAACATTCCAGAGGTGGCAGGCCAAGTCTCCCTCAGCAGGGAGGATGCCAGAAATGTTGAGAGGTGATGGCACAGACAAGTCCTTCTGAGCCTCTCTTTAGTCAGTTATGCTATCTTGTTTTTTATTCAGTCCAATTTACACATCATTGTTTATTCTCTACTGAAATTACTCCCAAACAATGACAATTTTCCCCAGATATTTGGGCCTTCATGTTTCACAGTTCCAGAAGTTTTCTTAGGGCTTTGGAGACTGTGGATTAAAGGGCACCAAAGCAAAGGTAGGAAGAGCATTTGTCAAGATGTGCCAGAATCACATGCTATGTGCAAATACCTGTTGGCAAAATCAGAGCATTTCCTCTGATTCTAAAGCCAAGAGCAAGTACAGCACACCACTCTGTCATCTCTCACTCTTTCCAGTAGAAATAACCTCACTCCCACATTTTACTAAAAGATTTATATCTTAAAAGTAAACCAATTTTTCACTTATGGTGATCATTACAGTGGAAATGTGTTGAAAAGTAAATATTACATATAATTTAATCTTATTTTACTGAATATTATTATACTTAGAAAAGCCTAAGTAATTATCCCAGTACTCCATGAGAACAGGCAGATTGAAAAAGAATACAAGACAAGGGCTTTTACTTTCTGTTCCTAGGTGAGAATGAACAGGCTGTAAGGATTTCTCACGAACTTAGTTACACAACACAAAATGTTTTATAGTTTTCAAGATGACAAATCTGAAATGAATGCCATGGGATTATGTTGTGGAACAATCTTTCTGCACACTGTGACAATGTGTTGCTCTCATTGGTTTAATAAAGAACTAAATGCCAATAGCTAGGCAGGAAGAGGTTAGGAGGCACTTTTGGACAGGAGAGAGCTCTTTGGGATAAGGAAGGGCAGAGATATTAGCGAGAGGGAGAGGGAACAAGGCATTCAAGAGGACAAGTAAATGACATGAACCATGTGACAGCAATAGATTGATAAAAATGGGTTAATGAAAGTTGTAAGAATTCGTTATGAGCAATTCTAATTTATTGGCTGAGCTTTTATAATTAATAAGAAGTCTCCATGTGGTTATTTGGGAGTGGACTGGTGGGATAAAAAAGTTTGCGTACAGGGTTAAATCAAGGAAGCTTTATTCTGTAATTTCTATGACCACATACACTCCTCTCTTGACTTTCTTGCTTCACTGGTAAAAAGATTCAAATATTTAATTCAGCACTAATAAACCTAATCTTTCACTTTAAAGGTCTGTAATTTAGTCATATCTGCAAAGCCTCCTGTGACAGAAGATAATGCTCCTAAAGTCCAAGAATTCAGAACCGTGAATCCCTAAGGATTCCTCTCTTCACATTCTCAGTGGGTGCAGATTTCTGAAGTTCAGGTTTTGATCAGACTGAACCATGACTGAATGTCAGCAAACTTCTGTGAAGATTGCAAGGTAACCAGTCAACTCTATGTGCAAAAACTTCCTCAATATATCCTCTAATCTCTGGACATATATCAAAGGCAACCCTATTAAACTGTAGAGAGCATTATAGGAGCTTTAAATACATTAGAACTAAATCTGCCTTGGGCAACAAAAGGACCTAGTGATTTACTTATTTGCTTTCATTAAGAGGTGGGAAAATGGAGGAACCCTGACTCAGCCAAGAGTAATTCTTCATTAGAATGTCCAGAAATTTCAATTAGTCAAAGTCCTATTTTGAGCATGTTAGATGTTGGGCAGGGAGAAAAAGTGAGCAAGATGCTTACCTTAAATAACAAATCTTTCTTCCCATAACGGAGCTCCTTCAGTTGGGCTTGGATTTTTTTTGACTGCAAAAGCAGAAGTATGCATTAGAGCCTATGCTAACTTTTATTTTCAATCTTGAAGATTTAAATTTTTCCACACTGCACAGGAGTAAACGTTTTAGCCTAGTCAAGCAAAAGCCTATAATTTGGACAATCAACAGAGAAGACTAAATTTAGCTTTGATATCAGACACGTAGACATCTGGGTCAGGAAGCAAGATTTTAGTCTATTTAAAAAATCATATGTTTACAAAGGTGTTATTTAATAACTTTCTGTCTTCTATTCTACAAACAAACATACAAAATATCTGTAATGAGGCATGATAAAAAATTCTATTTTTAAGTGGCAAAGGTGATGTGGGACTCTCCTCTGTATGCTGTGAATACCATCAGTTAATAAAGAAACTGGCTTGGTCTGATAGGATAGAGTAGGGCTAAGCAGGGAGAAACTAAAGTGAATGCTGGGAGAAAGCAGGATGGAGTCAGTGAGAAGCCACGTAGCCCAACCAGAAACAGATGGATGGAACCTTGCCAGGTAAGCCATAGCCTCGTGGCAATACACAGATTAATGGAGATGGGTTTATTTAAGATATGAGTTAGCCAGAAATAAGCTTAAGCTATAGGCCAAAAGTATTGCAAAAACATTGTTTCTGTGTGATTATTTCTGGAGTCTGGGTACCCAGGAAACAAACAAGAGACCTTCTACAACACAAAGGCATGTGTATGAATGCCATTATCTTTGTTTTTATTGAATTACTTTTTAAGATATGTGATAGGTAAGTGTAAATGCATGGAAAGATTTAATCTACTGCATTTTCAACAGATACTAGCAAACAAACGGATAGACTGCCAGCAAAATTCCATTAGTCAAGGGTGAACAGGGCTACAGAAGACCACACTTTATACCAGGATCCTTATAAATATAAAAACGTTTAACAAACTCAGTTGCTCCCAGTGACATATTGCTACATGCCTTTACCTGCATCCTTATAATTTATCTGTAAGCTGGAAGAGGAAATTATGTATTCTGAGCCTTTTGGAAAAGACACAGCTCCCAGTACTGTATTGGGAGTACCTCAGCTCACTGCGTTTCCACCCTTGAAATAAGAGATCCTCTTACTTCATTGGGGAGAAAGATCCACATGGACATATACATACATGTATGTGCACATATACACATGGTAAGGGGCAAAGATACAAAACATAATGAAGAATAGTAGGCGCTCCTTTTTTTAGCCCATATTTTAAAGACAGAATAATGTGAAGAACAGCATGCCGTATGATTTGAAATTACATGAGAATTTGTGAAGGAGCCCAGGACATCTCTATTTATGGATTCACAGCACCTGTGCTAGCATTCACCAAGCCTTCAATATCAAGCCAGACCAGATTCCAGGATGGAGAGGAGAATTAGTCTTCCTCAGGGATGAACCCCCAGATACGAACTGGTCAGCCCTAGAAACATATACATGCAGGCAACACTAAACAGACCCAACAGATTGTATTGATATATTTTTATATGCATATGTAACAGTAAGGATAAAAAAATAGGCTGTGAATTTGAGAGGGAGCAGGAATTAGGAGCATGGGAAGAATAAGAGGCAGGAGAGAAGGGGGAATGATATAATTATATTTTAATTAAATTAAAAATATTTCTTTAAAAAAAGATTTGGTAACAAAGCCAACTATTTGATTTTCTCATTTTGTTTTTATTTTCCAAAGCATCCTGTGTCGCCAAAAGTTATTCTCTTTTTCTAATAGGGGCAGCTAAATGTCCTATGCTCATGATCAGAAGACTGAAACTTACTAGTGAGAACATGGGTTTGACAGAGTTTATTAATGAAGAATATTTACACATGACCCTTCAACCTCTGGTACTTATGCTTTTATGCTGGAATTAATGCTTCCTCTAACTATTTGACTACAAACTCTCCTAAGTGTCCAAAATAATGATAACTGATTTAGAGCCTTGTCTCACACTAAGTTTTTCTCTGTGGCAATTCTGATTTACATGGCTATCATCACTTAGGCCACTCACTTTACTAAAGAACAATCCTGTTCCACCTGGTCTTCAGGACTCTTAGCCAAGCCAAAGAGTCTCCCAGGGAAAGTCTTTCTCTCAATAGAGTTGACAAGTGTGTGTGGAAAGCTGCTGATCACTGCTGCTCATAGTAAGTATTCATGTGACCCGTCCAGTGCCATCTCCAGTCCTCATAATTAGTGCTGTAGTAGGAGACGTCAAGGACTCATGTCAACTATTTCTGATATCTACTTATAATCTATTTGCATAGAAGGTATGCATTAGGATCTAAACTTTTCATTATAACAACAAATATTGAAGCAAAAATAGGTAGTGATTTTAGTATATAAAATTATAATTAAATTGAGATTTTATTTTCTATTTTACATACACATATAGTGTATGTGTGTGTAGTGACCACATCATGGTAGGTTCATAGTAGATTTCTTGGCCTTTGTTATCATGAAGATATGAATTCTTTCTACTCTCATGTCATCTGTATTTCACAGTCCAGACTAATTATCAGTATGCTGATAAGCAAAATCCTTTCTTAGGTTTTCACAAAGATTATTCACAAACAATACATCTGAAGTAATATATCTATTGTGGAATATCTATTGTGTGCTAATTTGAAAACATTTAACATGCTAACTGTCTTAGCTTGTCAGCAATATTTTGATAAGTTAAAACTATAAAAAATACTTTAGTTAAGCCTCTAAAAAATGATACACCATTTGGAATCTGAGTGATTTTATTTTTACTATATTGCTAATTGTAAATGCAATTCCAAATATCAGGTCACGAAGAACATGAAGGTCATAGAGTGACTGCATGTAAGCTGAGATAATGACAATGGCAGCTAAGAGAAACAAGGAGGAGGGTGTAGGCAGCCATGACAAAACATTTTAGCTCCTCAGTCTCATTTAGGAGATAACTGTCTAATCTGAGATTCCTTCCTACACATTTATGTTCAAATAACTTTCCTTTTATGAATAGTGGTAGCGATGGCTGATGGTGTTGGGGTTGCAGTTTTTACTCCAGGCAGTCTCGAGCAAGGTCATAGAACCAGTGGCGATTTCTGGGTAGAGGGGAATCTCTAACCCACTAAGTTGTCTTTGATCATGGAGCAAGGCCAGAGAGATGCAGCTTTCATGAGCTGTTGCCCATGCTGTGGTGAGGATTCCAGAGATGCAGCTGCCTTTATTCATTCTGCTTCTAGTTCTCTATGTGAATACATATTTGTTCACGTCTCCCCAGGAAAAGCCACATTACATGGTCTTCTATGCCAAATCACAGTGTGTTTTGTTTCTGTGTGGGTATAGAGCCGAGAGCCCGTGGCTGAGATGAGGAGCTCCTTTCAGCTAGTCTCCAGCGCAAAAGATTGTTATTTTGTTTTAAGAAATAATGATGAGTCAAATAATAAAATTTTGTGCATATTATTCTAAAATACTATTTTAACAGTGTAAACATTTCTCGTTTAATCCAGAATACTGAGTTCTGATATTATTCTATAAATATTTAACAAGATATGGCAAAATGAATAAATTATATGAACTTAACTGCATTTTAACCATTAAAGAAATAACATGAAGAACACAGCCATGAACAAATGAGGTTTAATTTTTACTGAGTTGAGGGAAATTAGGAACATTCTTGAATGAAGAGAATAAACTATAAATGGAAGAACTCTTTAATTTTCTAAACACCAGTGATACTTCTAGTGCCCCTTTCTCCTCTGTACTTGAGTTTTGTGGGGATCTGATAACATGTTCAATGTAACTGTTATCCAGATATTTTCCCTTTTCTGTTGTTGGTTCTTGAGATAGAGTCTTGAGTGACTCAGGTCCCCATCAAGAATCAGTGCTGTAGGCGAGAGTGACCTTTAACTCTTGATCTTCCTGTCCTATAGCTCAGGTGTGGCTATCACAGGTGTCTGTACCATATCTGGCTTAGACATTTCTTATTTAAAACACCACTCTATTTGTTATATCACAGTATTCAAAACTATCCCAATGCTCATTTATCCTGTTTCAACAATCCCAATAATATGAACAAGGTTATGCTGATTTCTGTCCAAACAGATCAATATGCGATGAAATGAAGCCCTTCTTTGCATCAGATCCGCAAACTGACCAGTTCTAGTTTCCTTTTTATAGAGAATCAACACTTACTTTCTGTGTCTTAAAGCTTTCCATCTATTGTGTACGTATGTATGTATGTATGTATGCATGGATATATATATACATGCACATATGGATGGATACATACATATATACACACATATCCATATATATATCCATCCATATGTATATATATGCCAAATCACAGCATATTTCATTAAAATATATATATATGAAACTTATTCTCCAAATGATCATATTACATGCAAGCTTGAGGTATAGAGTCCTTG
The DNA here is from genome assembly GCA_004026605.1 of Ondatra zibethicus. Classification (NCBI taxonomy): domain Eukaryota; kingdom Metazoa; phylum Chordata; class Mammalia; order Rodentia; family Cricetidae; genus Ondatra; species Ondatra zibethicus. The sequence goes on from PVIU01006634.1 coordinate 91,745, forward strand.
ATAATGGCTTTGTCTTAGAATATATTTTGAGTTCTCATATTGCCTAAGCATGTGACCTTGTTCTTACAAGCAGGACAGTAAGGGAAATTGTGTTTTTTCCTTACTCCCCTTTTACACCTATAGAAAGGTGGTGGGAAAGGTATCTGTACCATAAGGGGAGTGAGGTAATTTCATAGACGATGATGGATCTGTTTGTGCAGCTCTCCGTCTCCCTTCTGAGCCTCTTGGGGACTCAACTTTCAAACTGTAAAGTCATCATTCTCCTCCTAAGCTTCATTCCTTCCCATTTTTCATAGACATCAGGTCTTCCTGGAGTGGAAATGCTTCTTTGTCTATTCCTTATAATTTATGGGATTTTCAGTGGGTGATTTTTCTTCATGTATGCTTTCTAAGTACCCCTGGAACACAGGGACTCTTGTCTCTTGTCTTTAAATTTCACTTACTTGTAAACTACATTATTACTTTACTACTCTCCTTAATAGTTCCTACAAGATACGATTCTATTTTGAACTCAGCATCAGGTCAGAATTAGATAAAATTGACTATTTGTGATTAAATGTTAACTCTTCCTTGAGTAATATATGAGAAAGTCTAGTTGCACAGAAAATAGAACAAGCAGGTCGGTTTTCCTGGTGAGCTACTATAATCCCAGGCACTTTGCTGTAGCATAAAAATGTCACAAAGCTTAGGGAAAATACAATGGACATCTGATAATTTCCTACTGGGGAGAATTGGTTCATACAATGAGATGGGTGTTAGGAATTCATTTTATGAACATGGCATTAGGTACATTTTTATTTTGTCATTTGTGTAATGTTGGAATAACTAGATACATACAAAACTAAAGCTAAAATGTATTTTATTTTTTATCCAGTATTTCATTTGTGTTAGGGGAAAATCCATTAGTTCTTTAGATTACATAAGATTTAATTCAATAATAATTTTAACCAGGTGCCCTTGTGAAAAGGTCATATTTACTCACCTCTTCTGCATGCATCCCACACAGCTTGCTTCCAGACAACAATTTGTTCTTCAAGCTTTTATTCTGAGGAAGGAAAGAGAATTTTACACAAAAGTTGGTAAGTTATTAAGAACTTCCTCATTTAATTCAGCCATATCACTCTGTTTGTCTCACAGATTAAAGTTACGTATTCTCTAAAGAATTAATTACTCATTCTAAAACCATTTTTCAGCTAAAATTATCATCAAGTATTATTAAGATATTTACTCAAAACAAAAGAACTTTGGCTAATGGGATGGCTCTGTAGGTAAAGGTCCTTACCACCAAGATGACCTGAGATTGATCCCAAGGACCCACATGATAGAAGGAGAGAATGGAGTCCAAAAGTGGTCTTATGATTGCCACAGGTATGCCATGACACATGCAGACAAACACACATTCATACGCACCCACACACACACCGTACACACACACACACACCGTACACATACACACACACACCACATGTACACACACCGTGCTGACACACACACATACACACAAACACACACACACTTCACAGACACACATACAAACACCACACAGACACACACACATGCATATACACACACAGCATACACATACACCACACAGACACATACATACACAAACACACACACACTGCACAGACACACAGACACAAACACACACCATACACACATATACATACACTATACACACACACTGCACAGACACACACACACACCGTATATACACACACACAGACACATAGGCACAAACACACACACACACACATATATACACACACACTGTAAGACCCTCACCCCCTTATTATCAAAGGGGTGAGAAGAAATTTCCTAGCAGAATGTTTTCCCAGGAAGATAGTGGCCTTCCTCCCTCCTACCCGAGAAATTATGCCTGGCCACCTGGTACAGGGTGATAAAGATGGCCTTGCTCTAAGAACAAAGAATTAACTGACACAGTAAGATGAGACAGAGCAAAAGACCTTGCACCTGTGCCAAAGCAGCTTCAAAAAGCCTCTTTGCAGTTACACCTTTAAAAGACTAACCCCGCAGAGGAAACACAGCTCTACTCTCTACCTTGCTGCAACGGGGTGTTGTAGACAGGGATTCCAAACTAGTTCGTATTATGCTAAATAAACCTTGCTTATTACAGTCTGGGTCTCTCTCTGGGGGTCGTAATCTGGGCACAACACACACACCATACACATACACACACACCACACAGACACACACACCATACACACACACACACGCATGCACACACATACCGCACAGACACACACATACACACACACACACACACTGTACAGACACACACATACACACACACACTGCATAGACAGACACAGACACACACATATACATACACACACACACACACACTGAATAGACACACACATACACACATGGTGGACACACATACAAATGTAAAGAAAAAATTAAAATGCAAAAATTTATGTAGAATTTTTTTCTCACTTATGTTTCTTTACTGTTACATGTAGTTTTATAAGCTAACCTTGGCCCCACATGAGCACTCCATATGACCTTATGCAAGCATCTCTCTCATGGCACCTACACAAAGGGCACCTTATTGTCTATTACAATACAGCCACATCTCAAAGAATATCTGAATTCCCGCTGAAGACTAGTTTCAGAATCTTAAAACTTATGGATAAGTGTTATACTTAAAGGTTTTTTCATGTTTAAAAGCCAGTTCTGATACAAGCCTCAAAAGTGAGTGACCTGTTAACCTTATAAATTTTCTAACATTGGCAGAGGCTGGGAGGTGAGCATTTGTTTCTCTAAATCTTCTTGACTTATAAGAAAAATCAGAGGTGTGTGTGTGTGTGTGTGTGTGTGTTTGTGTGTGTGTGAGTGATAGATTGTGATGGAGACTGAGCACAGGGGCTGGGGCATGCTTCTCTACTAAAATACAGGCTTCACAAATATTCATTTCCTTCTGAAAAGTAAAGAGAAATCCAAATGAAAATGAAGTATTTTTATCTCCATCCTTAAATTTTAATCTTTTTGCCTCTCCTTTGAGACTCCATTTGACAGTTCATCAATGAGCCAGTTTCAGTCCCTCTCTACTTTCTCACTGTATCTTTGGCATGCTCAGAAGAAATTCCAAAAAATAAGACAAGAGTTTCATTCTTTTCTATTGAAAAAGAGAGATAAGAAACTATAGGCACAGCAGCTATCAAAGAGAGAATCTGACACCTCCACAACAGTTTTTATTCTTTCTTAATGAGGCTTTCTGCTATGGCCAAGTTAGGCTGCCACTGTTCCTAACTCAGACAGCTTCATAGAGCAGTCGCCCTAGTATGTAAATTGCCATTGTGCACCTCATGTCTACACTTTTTCCATGTCTGTTAGTTCCATGAAATTGTCTTCACATGGTGAAAGCAACCCTCATTCCAACTTTGTTTTTTGCACCAAAAGGCAAAGAAAGAGAGGCAGAGAGAAGGGGGGAGACTGTAAGGTAATCTTTTTTTATTAAACTTTCTTTATAGAATTTATTTTGGTCCTGGAGCAACTTTAGAGAACAGGAAGATAAAAAGGAAACATTGCAGGGTAAGAGGGTAGGAAGGCAACAGAGAGGGAGATAACAGGGTACAAGCAATATGGTCTTGGAAATGGGAAAAGCAGGGCTTTAATTAGGGGGAGGGAGGTAAACCCAAAAGAGGAAGGCAATGTGGTAAAAATAACAGTAAGGATGTCTGAAAAATTGCAAGGAATAAAGAACTCAGATAACAGAGGTAAAGATACTGTTTGCAGGGAAGTGCAGAAAGAAAAGTTGAAGTGAGGGATGAAAACTCCTGTTTGGTCAATCTCTCTTTGCAATGCTATTTCTAGCAGCTAGATAAACATTAAGAGGAAAATAAAAATAATTCATTCTTGATGGCCAGGGAAGCATGTAGGTTAACTGCAGATTTCACTTCTCCCCTTGTTTCTTGAAATCCAATCCCCAGCCTCACCCCCAACTCTGAAGCAGAATACCTGCTGAGCTCTCCAGTAAGTCCTCACCTTCATTTGATCACACAAATCTTCCCCTTCCTCCACCCATCGCTTTACACTGTCCTCTAACTCAGACAGGCAATCCCTGGGAACACAAGGACATTCTGGACTGGGAAGCAGGCAGGCTGTCTGCAGAGTATCACGTCTTCCTCCATGTTCAATTATCAATCTCATCCCAACTGTGTAGTAGACCTGCTTTGGTCTTTCCACTATCTGTCCCCATTCCCAGGGAACTAAGCAGATTCTGATGGAACACTCTGCTTTCCTCTCTCCCACTGATCCCCTTCAACAACTGCCCCCACCTGGAATCCATTCCTAAGTCTTAGCCCCTAATACCCAGGAACACATCTTTTACCTGGAATTCCCCGCTCTACTAAGAGCCAGAGATGTCAACAGAAACCAAGGACCAAAACACCCATAAAATAAATACAAGACCAGATATTAGCACCTGTCGCGCCCTGTCTGCCAGAAGAAAGGACGCGGACACCAGGATTCTTCTCGATCACGCTTTATTAAGGCGCTTTCTTACAGCTGAAGACAGGAGACGCAGCTCACCGAGATCGGCGAGCTTATATAGTAAAATTCTCTCGCCTCTGAGGTGTCATTCAGCAATTGGTCAGCTCATGGCGCCAGATTGACAGGTCGTCAGGGATAGGCTAGATCTGACATCGCCTGTTCGGGAGAGGCGCATGCGCAAAGCACTTGTTTTGGAGCACGGAACGGCGGCCACCTCTGCGTGTGGTCACCAACAACAATGTTGCAGCCCGCAACAAGCACCTAGAATTACATCTTCACAATCCTAAATGCCAGTGTAAACACACTCAATATCACCCAGGACAATGTGTTCACTAGAGACCAACAACCCACCACAGTAGACCCTGAGTATCCCAGCATCACTGAAGGAAAAAAAGATGTTAAAAAAAGTCTTTATGAATGTGATAAGGGGTTCTTAAAAAAGAAATAAATAAAATTCTTAAAGAAAACCCACAGAATAAATAATCCAAAACCCACAAATCAAAAGAGACACACACAAACAGCTCCCCAAAATAATAATAGAAATCAACAAATAATGATCATTAATATCACTCAACATCAGTGGTCTCAATTACTCAATAAAAAGGCACAGGCTAACAGAATGAATGGAAAAAAAGAAAAAAAGATCCATTCTTCTGCTGAAAAAAAAAACACTTTAACATTAAGACATTACCCCATAATAAGAGGATGGAGAAGATAGTCTTAGCAAATGGACCTAAGAAGCAAGCTCATATAGCTGCTTTAATATCTCACAAAATAGACTTCAAAGCAAAACTAATCAAAAGAGATGGAGAAGGAAACCACATAACTTATCAGGTGGAAAAAATCTATGCCCCAAACACAAGTGCATCTATGTTTGTAAAAGAAACACTACTACAGCTTAAGTCATGTATTGACCCTCACATACTGATAGTGGGAGACTTTAGTACCCTACCCTTGTCAGCGACAAGTCATCCAGCAAAAAACTAAACAGAGAAATGCTGGAGTTAACTGATGTTATAAATCAAATACATGCAACAGATATCTACAGGACATTCCACCCAAACACAAAAGAACATACTTTCTTCAACGCCTCATGGAACTTCCTCCAAAACTGAACACATACTCAGAAGCAAAGAAAATCTCAAAAGATGCAATAAAATTGGAGTAATATCCTGCATCCTATCTGACCACTGTGGATTAAGGAGGAAATCAACAACAATAGAAGCAACAGAAAGCTTACAAACTCTTAAGAACTGAACAACTTTCTACTGAGTAAAAAATGAGTCAGAAAAGAGATTAAAGACTTTCTAGAATTGAATAAAAATGAATGTACAGCATACCCAAATTTGTGACACAATGAAGAAGGTTCTAGGCGGCAAGTTCATAACACTAAGTACCAACATAAAATGTTCGGAGATCTCACACTAGTAACTTCACACCACACCTGAAAGCTCTAGTTCAAAAAGAAGAATTTACACCCAAAAGGAGTAGATAACAATAAATAAAAACATTGATTGTTTAAATCAATAAAATAGAAACAAAGAGAAGACTATAAAGAATCAATGAAACAAAGAGCTAGTCCTTTGGTACAGTCAATAAAATTGACAAACACTTATCCAAACCAACTAAAAGGCAGAGAAACAGAGAGAGAGAGAGAGAGAGAGAGAGAGAGAGAGAGAGAGAGAGCGCAAATTAGAAATGAAGAGGGGAATAGAAAAAGAAGCAGTGAGGAAATCCCGAGAATCATAAGGTTATATTTTTAAAACCTGTGCTCTACCAAAAGAAATGGATAATTTCTACATATATACCACTTACCAAAGGTAGTAAATCAATGTCAGACATGCAATTAAACAGATCTATAACATCTAGTGAAATAGAAGCAGTTAATAAGTCTTCCAAGGGAGGTAGAGGAAGAGAGGGTAGAGGAGAAAAATGTATAGCTCAATAAGAATAATAAAAAAGTCTTCCAATTAAAAATGCCCATGGCAAGATGGTTTTAGTTCAGAATTCTATCAGACTTTCAAAAAAGAGTTAATTCCAATACTCTTTAAATTATTCCAGAAAATAGAAACAGAAGGATCATTGTCCAATTCATTTTATGAGGCGACAGCTACCCTGATACCTAAGCCACATAAAGTGTCAATGATGAGAGCCAATTTCCCTTATGAACATAGATGCAAAATTGTCAATAAAATCTTCTAAAACTGAACCTAAGAGCACAACTGTCCACTATTATCAAATAGGCTTCATCTCAGAGATCCAGGGATGATTCAACATAAAAAGTGATTAATGTAATCTGACATATAATTGACTGAAAGACAAAAACAATATAATCACCTTAGTAGATGAAAATAATGTCTTTGACAAAATTCAACAGACCTTCATTATAAAAGTCTTGGAGAGATTAGGGACATAAGGGATATGTCCTTATAAATAAAGGCAGTTTACGACAAGCCCACAGCCAACATCAACTTACATGGAAAGAAACTCAAAGCAATTCCACTAAATCAAGAAGAAAAAGTTGTCCAGTCTCTACATCTATACAATATGGTACTTGAATTCTTAGTGAGAGCAATAAGACAACTGAAGGAAATCAAGGAGATGAGATACAAATTGGAAAGGAAGAAGTCAAAATATCTTTATTTACAGATGATAAAATAATATCCATAAGTAATCCTAAAAATTCTACCAGGGAACTTGGTAAACACTTTCAGTAAAGTAGCTGGATGCTAAATTAATACACAAAAAGAAAAAGAAGTCAAGGAAACAACACCCTTTGCAATGGCTTAAAATAATAAAAAATATCTTGGGGTAACTTTATGTAAGCAGGTGAAAGATTTGCACGAGACAAACTTCAAGTCTTTGAAGTAAAAAATTGAAGAAGATATCAGAAGATGAAAGATCTCCCATGTTCATGGATCAGCAGGATTAACATTAAAAGTATCTATTTTACCAAAGGCAATCCACAGATTCAATGCAAGCCCCACAGAATTCCAACCCATTTCCTTACATATCTTAAAAGGAAAATGTTCAGCTTCACATGGAAAAACAGCAACAAAAAACCCAAGACAGCTAAAAAAACATTGAATAATAAAAGAACTGAGGTATCACTATCACCAATTTCAAGTATTACTACAGAGCTACACTAATAAATAAAACCATTTTTGTGCATGATATTAGCACAAAAAACACACAGGTTGATCAATGATATTGAATTGAAGACATATACATAAATCAATATACATATATATTATATATATAACCATTAATTATTTGTTGGTCTTAGTATCTGCATTAACAGTGTTCTGTTCAGGAAGTCATCTCCTATGCCAGTGAGTTCAAGGCTATTCCCTTGAATAGCTATTTCTCTTCTATTAGATCCAGTGTATCTAATTTTATGTTGAGGTTTATATTTTGACTCATTTAGGCTTTGATTTATTTAGAATTGTGTTGTGTGTAG